>QNGE01006161.1:0-24303 GCA_008508345.1 Paragonimus westermani | reverse complement strand
TGTACACTATTTTCTACTTCATGTTTTTTTATTGTTATTCATGTCTTTTCATCTTCTTCAACCTCGCATGTACACATGATGTTTGAACGAGGTTAATCGATAAACAGAGTAATCAATAATTTAAATATTACACTTCCGAGTTCGCGAGTTCTGCTTGCTGTTCGTGTTCAGGGTCGGTGGCGTACAAATCTTTGGAAGAGTTAGAATTCGGCGGAATCAACCGTTTTGTTCGGCAAATTATTTATTTATCTGTCATCGGAATTATCTTGGTCGTGACATCGAGACTATCTGGAAGACATACGACAAGTAGTATCAGTGAGAATCCTCGTTTGGTGTAGTGGAAAACTAAACCAACGTGCCCCCACGAACTATTGTGATTTTTTTGTTCTTCTTTTCATCAGATTTCGACTTCCTATTCACACCTGAGTTTCCATATACTGTTTAGATCCACTACACCGGAAATTTATAACCCGTTGAGCCTACTGCACTGATCTTCTATGCTCAGAATAGGTCTTACTCGGCTCCTTCCAGTGACATTTTGTAAAATACAGGCCAGCCGACTCTACTTCGGATGCCCGTGACTTCGCGGACTAACCTTTGGGCAACGTGGACGCACCATGTGACAGCGTTCTTCCGAAGTAGGGCTTCGAACAACAGTTTTGAAGAGAGAAACAATATGAACAAGCATGAGCCGGAGGCCCAGTATGCAATGCACATGACTTACACAAACGAAAGCTAAAACGGCACCGACAACACAGCAGCACGCCCCGTTACACAACTCAAATGCAATCCGTGCGTGCTCGCTTGTTCCGGTCGCGCATTACAATTTCACTATGCTGGATCGAGGTCATTCCGTACAAATTTCTCCTCCAATACAAAGCCCCACTCAGAACTTTGAGAGTGCAAAGCTGCAAACCATCCTCAAGTAATTTAGAAAGCGTAAGCGGTCCGAAGCGGACAGGGCGTTTTACATTGACGCTCACATACGCTCAGGCTGTGATGAAACACCCGCTGCCTCCAGGAAGGCTCACGAAACTCATTCTCTCTCTACGCACTCTTCCGTGCTACCACGACTGCTCCCCGAAACTCTTCCTCGTGCTCTGAAGCCCCTTTTTGTAACCAGCCAAATGAGGAAGTACTCCTCAAGTGCGTGCATAATAAGTGTCCGAGCCTTTTTAACAAACCATCAAAAATCAGGCTGCCCGACCATGAAGCTAGCTCTCACTCTTGCATTACCGGAGACCTAGCTCTCCGTGAACGTCAGCGATAATTAACTGTGCGTACCTGGATATTCTTTGTATCAAACGGACTCCTCATTTGGACTCATAAGTGGTTGTGATATCTCCCTAGTCCAGAAGACGCCATTTTCAACTGTAATAAGTGAATTTACTTCCCCGGAGAAGTGCGACACAATTTGGTTCAAACTCCAGCTTTGCAGTCGTAACACGCTCGTTGCTGGTCCTGCGTACTATTTGCCGCCGTGCAAACGCAACCGACTACAAGGCCATTCTTGCTCCCTAAATCATTCTTGTCCATATGGCGTTCCTTTCATCTCCGCATTATGAGTAACTTCAACGCGCTCCACCTCAACTCTACAACTGCTTCTCATGACAAATTTGACTGCGGACTACCGAAGCCTTCGAAAACGCTGATTCATGAGGAAGCCTGAACATAGCACGTCGAACTGCTCACAGAATGATGTCCGGGACAAAATCCCTCCTTGTTTGGTTTACTTGGTGGAAAGACTGATCATCCAATCACTGCTAGGGCATAGCGGATACATGCTGCTGGCTCTTGATTCCATTTGTTGCAGGCTCCAAAGTCCTGTAGTAAAGACTTCATTCTAGAAACTTCGGAAAGCAGACTTTATCGTATCACGGACATTTTTTGAATCAACTCAGTCTTCCATCATACTTGGTGAACTTAAACTACCTTTCATTCACAGCTATCCTGCACGAAGTTGATGAGGCATATGCCGCCCTCCCGTTCATCGCTTACGCGGAACATAAGTGGCCTTTTCGACGTAGGTTTGAGGTTAATTAAGCTGATTAATTGTTGGATTTTCGGAAGGATCCAAGTGAAGAAGAACTGAGACTCCGCGGACGAGAACTACCTTACGTTTCAAAGCGCAACTCAAAAGCGGATGACTTCTTTGTGTCGCGCGAATCGTGTACTCTCTTATCGCCACCCCTTTCGCGCAGAATACGTCGTCTTCTCGATAACCGTTCCCATTTGTTCTCGAAGCATAGGCTTACAAGGAACTCGGAGGTCCTTAGCGCGTTACACATTGTCCGAAACAGGTGTAGGCGAGAAATACGCAAACATATCAAAATATTGCAAGGGGAGATTCGCCTCGGTGCCCGCGGAGACAAAAACTTCTTATTTAAGCATATGCGACGACCAAGAGAAAACAAATCTTCAACTCTTTCATTATAACTACCCGTCCGGGAGACTTCATCTGACTCTCCAGTTGCGGCCGAGTTATTCAGGGAGTATTACTTGGCAGTCTACAACGTTGCATCCCCGAGCAGGCATCCCGACCTCCAGCTGCAGAATTTCAGGCCACTGGCCACCGTTGAGTTTTCTGTGCTCGATGTTATAGACCTTTTACTCAAGGTTAGTTCATACAGTGCAACGGGTCTTGACATGATTTATCCCAGACTACTCAAGGGAACAGTTGTTAGTGTGGCTGAACCGCTTCATAAGCTGTTTAACCAAACGCTTCAAACTAGTATCCTCCCGAGCGCATGGAAAAAGGCGACGGTCACACCTCCACTTAAAGTGTATGACCGGCACTCCCCAGCTAGCTATCGGTCAACCAGCCTTACTAGCATTCCGTGCGAAGTAATGGAACGCATAATAAAGCGCACCATCCTCAATCACTTCCAATCAACTATTCCTTTCTCTTTCATCCAGCACTGCTTCCTTCCTAATCGGTCATGCGTAACAAACATGCTTATTTTCACGAGTAGTCTGACGAAGGCCAAAGACAATGGTCTCGTCTCAGATGCCACCCTCTTCGATTTCGCGAAGGCTTTTGACCGCATCCTACACGGCCCTCTAAAACACAAAACTGGGAGCCTATGATATTCAAGGAGAGGTGCTTCGCTGTACTGTTCCTTTTCTTGATATAATCTTTGGAGTTAAGACCGAATCAGGCCTTACGCCTCTCTCTTTCATTTCTGCGCGGGTTCCACAATGGTCAGTGATAGGTCTTCTGTTATTTCTCATTTACATCAACGACCTCCCGGATACTATTAGCCGCAACGCCCTCTTATACGTAGATGACCTAAAAGTCTGGTGTGCCACCGATCCCAGTGCACTAGGGATTGATATTGACCCCATCGAGCGCCGGTCGGACGATGTTAATCTGCCACCAATGGACAACAAATGTCATCACACGTCGCTCGGCTGAGATTCTGGCAATATCTTCATGATCCGGAGTGGGTCTAGCGAGAATCGATCCGAAGAAAGATCTGTGCATCTGGTTGTCGTCCAACTTATCCTTCACGTAACACGATGAGCTGGCGACAAAACAAGGATTTGCCTCTCTTATGATGATTAGGCGCACGTTCCCATGCACAAATAAGAAAACGTTTCAAATGTACCACGGGGTTTATATAAGACCGCGCCTAGAGTGTGCGAAGCAGGTTGTGTATACCGGTCTGGAGATGGACATATTACCGGCTGAGCGCGCGGCTACCATGGTGGTCGCAGGCCTGAGCTCTGTTACTTACTAGTCTTGACTTGAAATTCTTGACCTGTACCCACTCGAATTAAGAAAAACTTTGTGGAGATTTGATACTCACACACTTCTTCTTCGGAGTGAGTCCCGTAGAACTATTCTTCACTGTAACCAATGACGACGGCCGGCGAGGACGTAATGGGAGTCTTCTCAAGCTCCGTCGTCGGACCTGTCTCCGGCAGCAGTCCCTTATTCACAAGGTTAATGATCGCTGGAACAGCCTTCCATCTGAGGTCGTCAGCAGCGTTCGTAGGGATCGTTTGAAAGTTCTGCTTGATGGTCATTCATCTAGAATATTATTATGCGAGTAACAATACTGTTCTTGGCATTCACTGAAATACCCAAGAGCGGTGCTGCACCCTGTCTTCAACGATCGCCTTTCAGATAAACAGGCGCCCCTTGGCACTCAGCAAAGAAAACCGACTGAATCTGGGAACCTTGGTCCCCTGCCTCGAATCCGCGTATTAGTCGCTGATTCGCTAGATCTCTGTCACTGTACAATCCTCCCGGGCAGCCTAGTCTGGCAACAATCATTTGAAGGCATATAGGAATGAACCAATGTCCAACGGGTGCACCAACTCAATGTCCACTGTCCCCTTGCTGGAACACGTGAGAGGACAGTCATAGCGCTTTCCGTTCTGCGTCCTGGTTTAACACATGTAGGTCGGAAATAGTCAACCCCGGTGATGGTGAATGGACATACCTCCATATCATTCCGGACAGCAGGAAGTGGAGCCATGACCTGTTGACACGGTTTGGAGGGTCACCAGCGGCACTGATAGCAGTCATATGGAGCACTTCCAATCGTCTTGTTAGCTTCTGTTATCCACTGTCGTTGTTGTATAGCCGACAGAATATAAATTGACCCCATATAACCGCTGGTGTTTTGAAGGTTACGAAGTATAACCAGACCACAGGAGTTTTCGCAGGTAGAACTACCGAGTGTTCCGCCTCGTAAGGTAAGAGAGGTTGCTGTAGTTGCCTACCTACACGTAAAACACCGTTGAGTAAAGATGGATTCAGCATTTGAAGTGGACTGCGGCCACTACGGAGAACGTTCTTGATCGATTAGGGATATGGTTTTATCGTCCCTTTGCTGCACCAGCGGGTCTGAAGTTTCTTTAATTCTGAATAAAATACTTGCTGTTGCACTACCCTGGATATCTCATTCGTTGCTTCGTCAAGTTCTGTGGCAGTCAGTATTTCTGTGCGGACATTTTATCTCCCTTTGCACACAAACTGCTTATATCGTAGAAGCCCTGCGACCGCCCGTAGAAGTTCGTCCTACAATATCATGTCTTCAAAATTTGACATGAACCAATGTGAATGGCTTATAGTTTGGATTGTAGCGGCGTTTCAAACTTGTTTAACGTCCTTCATCGTGCTGGTCTGGTTTCAGCAGGAGGTGTCCATTCGTTTTTCTTACTGAGCAGGAATTCAGGGCCATAGAAACATCAGTTCAACCTCCGAGATTTATGCGCATAGTTGCCGTGCGATACAAGATTTGCTGAATTGCCTATTTTGTCAACATAACGCCATGGCCCTGGATGAGAAGCGTCGTGAATTGTAACCACCCAATCAGCAGAAATGGTGGGGAATCGCTTGGATGAATTTGGCACACTGTGCAAAACAATCACTCGGTCAGTTCAAAACGTAGTAGATTCAGCTGACTATTTCAACTCGCGGTCTATCTGCTAGACCAGTTTAGCCGCAACAACGGCTGCCGCTAATTACCACCGGGGTATACTTGTCAAGCAAATGGGACGCACTGGAGCTTTTGTGATTGTCAGGGAGCAGTGTTTAGTATGTCAATTTTCGGACGTCACCAGATAAGCAACTGAGCCGCATCCTGTTTCAGAAGCAAACAGAACTAGTTGGGGCACAGTAGTGTTGCTATCAACTTCGTGCACAAAGATAGTTCTTCACCTTCAGTAAGATCGTCTCATGACACGTGTAACTTACACAGTCGCTGGAGTATCCACCAATCAGCGTAACAGTTGCAATGTACCCGAGTAACTCGTAGACCGAAGGAACACATAGAATTATGTTCCTTCGAGTGAACGGCTCGTCCATCTGTGACACTTCGAACCCGTAAGCGTCATTCGTGAGATCCCACTTCAACCCCAATGCCATCTGCACGTTGGGTTCGCCTGGGTTAAGTGGCTCTGTTAATACGGTATGTTTTGACTCCGGTACCAGTGATACTAGTCTCTCATCGTTACTTGTTCACTTTGTGATGTTGAAACCGCCTCATGCTAATAGAGTCTTCAGCTGATTAACGGATTCTCTAGCGTTATCACAGGTCGCTGTACTGAATAATCAGTCGTCCACGTAAAAGCTGCTCTTTGTTATCTGCGGGATATCTGCAGCGTGATGGTCGGTATTTTCTAAAGTAGTTACTCTTAAAGCAGACATAGCGCAGCTAGGAGACGAAGCAGCGCGGAACAGATGAACACACATGCGGTATCTTGTCTGGGAGTCTTGCATCTCGACGTTCGCCCACCAGAGAAATCTTAGCGTGTCGCGGTCTTCATCTGGCATGTGAACTAGTTAAAACGTTGCTTAGACGTCCGCCATAACCGTAATTTTCTCTTGTCGAAATCGCAACAAAACACCAGTCGAGGACAGGATGGAACACGGGACGGTGGGGTTAATACTAGCGACAACTAGCTGTCGTATCCCCAAGGGCTAACTCGGCATGGCCTCGACTGATGTACTCATCTATTACGTGAGAATAGTGCCGTACCAGATCGTCACACTTCATAAGGTACAGTCGCAGCATGTGCAGACGTTTCAGGTCGACAGACCTGTTGTCAAGTAGCAGGAGGGATCCAGGACGCCAAGGAAATGGTACTTCGTAATGACCGTCAGTTGAACATATTGAAGGCTCCATCATCTCAATAGCCTAAAGAGCATCCATATACATTTCCTTCTCCTTTACGAAACTCGCGTTGGTAGAGTCTTGTTGGCATGATTTTTCCAAGTCGTCTTGTAATGCGTCAATAACTATAAATCTCATTGTCGTCTGGGCCTTGATTGATCTACCGATTGGGTTCACTATCATCCAACCTAGGACTGTCTTACTTGCGTGTGGTTCGCGCTTCCCTTCTTCTCGCTGATAAATGACCCAGTGCGCCTCTGTGACGTCACATCCGATCAATACACCGAGGTTGCCGTTGGAGTATGGACCATGTGATATATTCCGCACATGCGGCTATGTAGCTAACTGTTGAACATTCGGTCGAAATGTACGCAATTTGGACAACATATTCACTGACTACGCTTGATCACTGGAGACGACCGTCTCAGATTCAACAGAACCTACATCGAACTGGAGGGCCACCGATTCAAAAGTGGTAGTTCTATTAAGCGTTCACAATTTGAGTTGCCCCTGTCTTCCCTGCATTCCAAGCTTGGTGACTAGTGACTCATCGACAAATGTACAAACCGATCTGTTGTCTAGAAATGCACAATTTCGAGCGATTTTCTCTCCATAACATAACAGGGGTGAAGGATAAAGCAACCTGTAGATGTTTGAGATTTATCAGGCAACTGAAATCCAACTGCATGGTGGCTGATGACGATGGATTCTTTTTCAACGAAGGTAGCGGGTGAGTCGGAGTGTAGTCGATGGTGGTGTTTCCGTCCACATCACTGGGCTCTTTAAGTCCCAACTGATCTGCACTCCGTGGCCATATGGTTGACTCTCAAACACTGGATGAACAATCAGCTAATGCGCACGATCTCAAGACGCTGCTCTATAGATTTACCAAGAAATAGTGGGCACTGAACGGGAAAATGACGGTCCTCGCAGGCAGAACAAAGAAAGCGATAACCGTACGCGTTATTCGTAATCGAACTGTCGCTTTGCACGGGATGGGTGTTTCTCCTGATGCCAGCTGGGCTCGATCGTGCCTTCATTTTTTGGGGCCGTCATACAGTTTAGATATGAGGCTTAAAACCACCTCACCGTATCTAATGGAAGCGGCATTGACTCGTTCCTCCAAAAATCCCGTTAGATCGGTGTACCGTGACTCAAGGTTATGACAAGTTATGACTGCGGCCTCGTCCACCCATCTAATACGCAACTCGGTGGGTAAACTCCGAACAGGCATTTCAGTAGTTCTGTTAGAGTTAAGGTTGGTGTCGCAATTTAGTTGCCGGAGGGTTACTTCGCACATTGTCATCTGCTGACCAGTAGGACCTAGGGTTGCCAGCGACCCGTTGTATTTGTCGCCTGGGTAACTCTGCCTGACGTTGAGTCAGGCGGTTGAAGGGTGGTGTCTCGATAGGTGATCTGTTTAAATCACCCAGATATCAACGTTCGTATCCAACATTGTTGAGCGCCGTTCTCTGTCCTACCATTCTTCCAAGTTCTATCCTCTTTTCTAATTACTGTATTCGACGTTTGAACAGCTCTACCTCCAACTCTGTGTTTCTCTGCAGTTCTCCGACCAGGAAATCGGCAGATGTAGTGTCGGCTGTTAGATACTAAGAGAATTTTGGTGGGTAAAATATTCTGTTTGTTGGGACGTCGTTCCGAACAAATTTGTAGAATCTGCCCTGCGTTTTACTTCGGATGTCAGCTAGGTACCACTAGAACTCAACACCTCTAAGTCAAATCTAACAGATAACGACCGCAAACAGCTCGATAATGTTTCTTCGATAGAAAATACATGGATATCGATAAATACATAAGAGTAGGCATGTGAAATCAATATGAAATATCGCATACTCCCGAAATGGTGCGTCCCAAGAGAGTGTTCGTCCGTCAATGGTCGAGCACAAACAACTCCAAGTTGGCGACTAAGCGGCTTTCATGCGGGCAAAATTGTCATCAAACGTAATACTCACGAGAAGAGGGAAGTAGGCGGTGAGTTGGAAGAAAGTCCAAATAGACGCCATGACCGGCGAGGATACAAGAGAAAGCTTCACTAGCTTCATCTTTGGACATTAATTAGGCCGCAGTTCTTTTCTTATGGAGTCGTTATACTTTAGAACAGCCTCCCCTCCGGGGTCGTTAGCAGCGCTTCTAGAAATCGCTTCGAAGTATTGCTCGATCCTCGTTAACCTGAAAATTTATTATGCAAGGGAACCTGCTGCTCTTGGTATTTACTATAATCCTCATAAGCACTGCTACACCCTGTTTTCAGCGATTGCTTGTCAGACCATTGGAAGCCCGTTCGACATTAGACAATAAAAGTGACCGGATCCGGGAGCCTCGTGTCTCTGCCCCGGACCCGAATCGCTCCTCCAAAACTTTTGGCTGTGCCCCGCATGGTCTTCTTGTATACAAAATAGAATTTTATGGTATCCAAGATGGGATGCCTCGTCAGATTACATCCTTTCTTGATAACAGAGCTTCCAGAGTGAAAACCGGGTCCGGCGTTCCTTTCCCTTCTCCGATCTCCGATGGAATTCCTCAGAAATCCGTACTTTGTTCGCTGTTGTCCCTGATATACATCGGTAACATTCCCGACCTCATTTCTAGAAACGTTCTCTCTTATGCTGACGACCTAAAAAATTAGAATGACCTTGATCCGAATGCATTACGGACTGACCTTGACCGTTTTGGTTGCTGGCCTTCCGACTCTTTCTGAATGACAGCAAGCGTGCACATATATATCCCAGAGAAGACCCCGGAAACCAAGTCGTGGTACATGGTGCGCAATGTGTAATACATACCGCGGAAGTTGATCTTAAAAAGGACCTAGGGGCTTGGCCGTCGTTCAGCTCATCCTTCCGTAGTCCCTACCAGATGGTCACCAAAAGGAGATTTGGACTCTCAGGGCAAACAAAGAGCCATTCCCTGCACAGAGAGGCATGCTTCTCAAACGCTCCACGGGGTCCGTATACCATCACTACTTTGATATGCTAATCGAGTCACACACAAGTTTAAAGAGGGTCATAGTCACAATTGAACGTGTCCAACGAGTAGCCATTAAGATGGTCACTGGCTTGCGGCATTTCCCCTACAATTCTCGTCCCGAAATTCTTCATCTATGCCCGCTTGAGTTTCGAAGACTCCACGGTAATTTAATTCTTACACAATTTTTCTTTAGCACTGGGCTCGTGCAGCAATTCTTCACCCCAGTAGCCGACAACAGTCGACGGGGTCAGGACAAGAAGTTCTATAAGCTTTGACCCCGAACCTCCCTTATGCAACATAACTTCTACAGGGTCGCCAACGACTGTAACAATTTCCCATTGGTGGTTGTTTGCTGCTAGCCTGGAGCCTGTTCCAGAATGTCATTGAGTTCTCATCTACTTGAAAAATTGTCGTATGGGCATAGTATTCCGCTCTGTCAGCTTATTAGTTTACTGCGTTTTTGGTACTGTCTCTCACCCTTAAAAGCAGTGTTATACCCTGCCTTCAACGGCTTCCCTTGGGTCAACAGATGCACGTTGGTAAACAAAACGGACAAACTTACTTTATCTGGGTGACTTGGGCCCCTACATCGAGCTCATGAAGAGACCGCTGAAATCGGTGAACGCAACTCACGGCGGCTCTTCTTGGGTTCAAATGGGGAATATATGTGACTACCTGTACTGTGCGCCTGAGGCTACATAAGGCTGGGGTGAAGAACTTGAGTAACGATCCACAAGAATTTCGAACGCATTCAGTGTCATAACACATACGATAGGGTCTGGCAGGGAGTTCCGGGCTTTGTAGATCAGCACGGGAACGAAGTCGTGCCGAAGGTTGATTCTGCTGCACTGACTGTCTAGTTTCGAGAAGTAACCTCCAAGTGATCTAGTAACTGCAGGAATAGGCAAGAATTTGCGCGGATGGTTTCAGATCATCAGAATTACGTACATCAATAACACGTCACTTCTCTATTCACAGTGTTCCAGACAGAAGAGATTCAGCTCATGAGGCCGTTCAAATAGATAACTAAATAAATACTATATACCTATCAACGCATATGTGAAAAGCACACTAGGTTATGCGCGATAACTGTAGATCATTACAATAGACATAAAACGAATAATCAATCAGTAGCACCAACGTGAAGCTTGCTGGCAAAAAGGATGTGGTCAGAAAACAAGTGGTTTGAGTTTATGAAACTTTGACGCACGCAGCAGGAAAGAAGATGGTTTGCTCGCTTCACTGAGTTAGTCCAAGAAATTGAATGTTATAATTTACTTTTTAAAAGGTTGTAGGGGGTTAAATGGTATAAGGTCACCACAGGGAAAACGTCCGAATGCACGTTCCGAGTGTTTCGTCATTAAGGGATAAAATTGGCGTCTGGAAAACGTTGAGATTGGTGGCCTTTGGCGAGGCAAGCCGGGAAATCTCAGAATTTAGCAAACCATTTGGCAGACTCAAACGCAGGATTTCGTCGATTGCTCGAAAACGTCAAAAAGTTGAACATCTCGCAAACTGTTCAGCCGAGACGAAGTTAATTGTGTTTATCCGTCGCAGAAAAATTCCCTCGCACAATGAATGTTTATAAGAATCAGGAAAAGAAATTAATTTCATTATAGAGTGTTGCACTGAGTTGACAAACTACTCTGGTAACAAGCATTGACTAGCTTTTCCGGACAAGTTTGTCTTTCTGTAAATAGGATCACCCGATTTTTCCTAGTGAAGGCGTCCGAGGGGCTAGCGTGCCATTAGCCTTCTTGACGTCTGCTTCAGTGTTTGGGGGACTCAAGAGGTTGTGCAACACAAGGATGCGAAGGTAAGCTTCTCTATCTCCACCTTGGAGCGGTACTCCATCGAGGGAATAACGGAAGCTATGACTTTGTCTGACGCGCGTAACTCTGCGTCTGCTGAGACCGAACACTACGAGGCTCAGTTTAAGCAATCGGTAAACAGCATTATTATCAGCCTGCAGGACGCTGGTGTTAGAGGTATCGTGGCCAAAACCCAGTCTCTTAATTGTATCAGTAGGCGGCGTTGAAGGAGATTATGCTTTGGCTGACGTGTTGTTGGTAAAACGGAGAAAGATACTGTCCCCAAGATGAGGCCCTGCGGGACTCCGTTTTGGCCGACTTTGAAGTAGGGTAGGGAGCAACTCACCCAAACATGATAGGAACAACTTGAGGTGTAGGATGTGAGCCAGCAGAAAAAGATTTTCCCTGACAAAACAGAAGTGAAGAATGTCAAGTAAAATAAACTGATTCACACAATCAGTAGCAATGGTGAAATCAACATAACTAGCTGCAATCCCTTCTCCACCATCAGCGACACAGGTCAGCTGGTACACAGTTCGTAGCAATTTCGCAATGCACGAACGTCCACACAGAAAACCAGGCTGCTCACTGTGGAATGAAACCCGTGACAACAGGCATCCAGCGAGCCAGCCAGGGAATGTATCCCCAAGGATTGTAAAGAGATTGGATTGGACAAACGGATCGATACGAAGTCAACCATTGATTCGCAGAAGTCTGCGGTCAATCGGTGTCGAAAACACGAACAGACTTGTATGTCAGCGCGGAGACCAGTCAGCACGGCACGGTGCTCCAGCATCGGATTTTGTTACAACGCGCACCGGAGTAAAACGAGTTGTTTAAGTGCGTCACGCGTTGAAACAAGCGAGCAACAAGCGGAGTCGAGATGACCAATGAGGAAGCGAAAACGTCAACACTAATTCATTCATTCATTTTACCGATGTGTCTGGTGTATAGAATGACTAATAGAAGCTCAACAAACTGAGATTTGCTTTGTGCCACGAAGACTGACTTTTGCTTTCGTGCCGGAAGGCGGCGATTTTCAACAGGATTTTAGATAGGCAGGATATGCGAGCGATCTGCCAAACGTGGCACGTATAAACAAACGGGCCATCCAACAACCTAAGGTGGTCGTTTCCGGTAGGCGGACGACAGTATCATAAGATGTATTACGTGAAATAACATTCTAGGAAGCACCTCGTGCAACGTACAACAGACGGTCCTGGATTGTCTGAGTCGGTGCACACCACCTCCCCGGAAGGGTATTACGAACGCAATTCACAGATCTAAGTGGAAAACACCTGTGGCCCGTCAACCCCAGCCAGTCTAGCTCATGTCTCACAAGCTGACGTGCGGCCGTGACTCTTAGACACCGCAAACGGGGGAGTAAAAATTTCAACAGCTCCTGGCAAACTCATAGTCGCGTGTCCCGTCCAATGATGTCTAAACCACAGGGAAGGTGTCTGTTGAGGGTCTGAAAGTAGAATACACTAGGGTTGCGCAGATGGTTTTCCAGCCTCGAATTTTTTAAATTGCGGATATATGAGAACAAAGCAGGACGTAAAATGAAAAGGGATGAGTCAGAGAACACGGATAATTACTAAGCTCACCAGGTGGAACACTGAAAACGAGAAAGTAGACCGAAGATTTTTGTTGATGTCCGGAGCTTTCCGGCCATCCGCTTCTCTAGAACCGTTTGCGACATTTTGACGTTCATATAAGTTTCCCTCATTTTTATTGTTCCGGAGGCTGGAGCAAACGGGAAACACTAATTACCAGTTCCCTCTTAACCGTTAATGCCAGTGCATCCTACGGCCGGAACACTTTGTGGCCAGTTGCGATGTAGTGGGGCTGGCCGCTCGACCATGAAGTGCGGAGGCGCGTTAGAGATCATTCAGCCCGTCTCAAGTAGGCAGGGTTTGGGTGTCCGGAGCTAACCGCATTCCGATTAACATGCCAAGTAAATACGTGGCAGTGGTCCTTCCGTTCGAATAATTGAGGGTACAATCACAAGGTGGCTGGAATTGGCATCCACGCGAACAAACACATGTGTACACTCGTATAGGTCTCCGGGTACAGACAACTTACCGATCTGTCCCGGTGTATTCTTTACATCGAGGTAGCACACGTGAGATGCGACCTAGCTGACGTAAAATCTGTCGAAAATCGTTTGTGGTGGACAGGACGTAATCCTCAGGAGACCGAAGGAATGTTTGGCACCGGAAACACCAGAGTCGGTCATAAGGGCAGCGATGAGACTAAACAAAACCATGGAGAGGACTTCCGTCCAGCGGACTGAGTTGACGACAGCAAGGGCCGCTTTGCCGACAGAAGCGCTCAGTCACACTCCGTTCACTGAGGGGTGTAATGTCATAGTGATATTTCAGCACGGAGTAAGAGGCGCGATCGTTTGCTACTTTTCTCCGGCAGGTGTGCGAGTTTACCCAGCGTTCAACAGACGTGCTCAAGCAGCTGTCGAACGGAAGATCAGTATGGGGGCGGCCTCCTACTGTTGCCTGGAGCGGTCTATCGCTGTTTTGACACACGTTATATCACTGGGAAGTGACAGATATTCTGCGATATTTATATAGAGATGGGCAGGTCGGGCGGTAGTCAAAGGATATCGGTCAATTAAAGTCGAGATGTGAAAACATACTTTAGCTTGTTGATAGTCTAACCGATATCTTTGTGAAAGCCCCTTTACACAGTGGGCAACACCTGCCCGGTGCAGAATAATATGGTCGTGGCCCGGCTGCCGTGATTGGCGGTTTTGTATAACGTTTCACACTGGACTAAATGGCGGCGTGTGTCAAGTGTCGTACATCCTCCCGGGCGCTGTCGGCAATGATATATCCATGGGGTGTACTGAGGACTGCTGGGTAAATGCACGGAAACCAGTTCCCGCTATATTCGCAAATTGCTGTCAACATTGCCAACATCTGATACACTTGGCAGGGTGGCGGTCAGAAATTTATCGTTGCCTGAGAAATGTCATACTTCCTCCGGAAATTTTGAAAAGAAGTTCAGGTGGCGCATTCCGCTTAGGGAATGGTCACTGGTGAGGTTGTGGAAGACACCAAACCACGGCTTGTGATTGGTGCATTTCAAATGCCGTTGTTTTGAAAGTGGTGGCCGCAGATAGATACCTCGGTACTCACGATTGAACGACGGGATCTGAGTAAGATAAAAAGAAAACGGCTCCTAGGGCCCACGGCTCCAACAGACACCGACATGCACGTCGGATGCGTCCGCGGCCACGAGGCGGGTGCCGCTGTATTCGAAATGGTGCACCATTACTAAAATAGCTAATGTGTACTTTGTACGATCGAAGGAGTTGGTCGCTACCACCGGATACAAGGCCTTGTCGTTGGTACAACCAGGGATTAGGTCAGTCTAGAAATGTGGCTGCCATATGTTAACTAAGTTGAAGGCAACAGCGGACATTCGTTTCAACACGACGGATAACGACGAGCGATGTGGGTTGGGGAGTTCGTGGATTGCCTGAACACTGCAGGTCAGCAGCCGAAGGCGATAGTGGTCAAAGCCATGTCCCAAGAACTCGACTGCCGGATGGTTGGATATACAGTTGCCCACATCAACACTGAGGTGGAACGCTGCAATTTGCTGAATGGCTGTAACACACGGTTCGCGTCACTCCTTTCAGAGGCGCTTCTCACCAAAAGCTTATTGACATAGAAGTGTGAGAAGTCTAAACTTCTGACGTCGCTAGTAACCCCATTGAAGCGGTACTCTTCGAAGAAAACGGCGTGTGCAGCAGTTCGAACGAGTTAAATGATACGGCTCCCGCTTTCTTCGTAGCGTCTTCGGCAAATTTTGAGGAAAAAGTTGAAGACATCTGTACAGAGTATCAGAGTGCAAGTGTCACAATTTAGCTTTCAAGTAACCTGCGAAAAAGACGGTCTATAAACAAACATTGTTTGCCGTTCAGTATCTAGGTTCCTACTGGCCCTGGGGCTAGGTCATCAAACGGATTTTGAAGCAAATAGCGAGCGCTCATCTTATTCAAACTGGGTCAAGGCAACTGGTACGGACTCTTGAGAAATCCTTTTTTCTGGCCAGGTAATTAAATCAAACCTGTGTAGTTGAAGGCGATAACGCATCAAACAGTGCTAAGCAAGAGATTTTGGGTGAGTAAGCATTGTTATCCATTGAAACGGAAAACAATCGTTTTATAAGTGCAGTCACGGTACGATGGTCTCCAAGATTTCTCACTGCTCACAACCAACGTGAGAATTAAGCGGACTTTTGGCCGTCTTCCTGCAACAATAACAACCGTGCTTCGGCGAATTTAACGCCTTTCTCCGTACCTAACATAAGGCACCAGACATCAACCCAACCCGAGGAAACAACACTGCCTTTTTTTCTTTCCGTTACACCAGGATTACGTTGCCGGACTGGGTTCTTGGTCAACACACAGAATGCCCACGATGAACTGCGCACAAAAATGGGTCACACTACTTGTCAACATCTCTTGTGAGCTGAGATGGACTGAAACACGACGACAGACGTAATACGTAGCTTTCACAGATCCGCTTAGGAGACACAAATGTTTGTGTTAGTTCTCGTGAAATGTGACGCTAGTAAACATTGGTGGGGGTATGTATGAGTGACTAGCGACATTTCCAGAAGAACGTTGGCTCACAGGAAGGATTTGTATTTGTTCTATGTATCATGCTTACTGAACAAAATGCATACAAAATATAGTAAAAGGCTAGCGCCTGGTTTAAAATAAATGTTTGAAATGCAGAATGTAAATGCATCGGGGGCCGTTTAAGGCTATAGTGTGGTTGTATTAGGCATGAACATGGGGTACGTATTGTTTTTCGGCTATTCTAATATATGAGGTCTACTCATTTTTTGTGTAACGATCAGTAATTTGAGGACGATTGAATTTCAGGGTAACCGGCGTGATGAGAATGTGTGGATTGGTCCAGCAGGAATGGGATATAATAATGTTTTTTTGGTTTTGTTCACTAACGATGCTTCACCATTGCACAACAACGTTTACGCGTCATTTCTGCAGGTTGTTCGAATTGATTAAAAACGACCTTGCAATTACAATAAAGTTTTGTGCACGCACGTCTTTCTGCTCTTCTATCTGTGGCGTAGTTGCTTGACGATACTACACGGATCTCATCCATTTTTAGCTCCGTTGTACTTCGAACATCGTCGCAGCACCGGCCACGTTTCAGCCGTCCACGGTCATCTCGGAATATACTCGCTTCCTGGATACTGGCTATTTGGGATATTGCGGTGGTGGTCCTTTTGAACCCTTTCTGTGAGTCAAGCACTTTATTTCCATAACCTGCCAAAACCACCGTAACTGTCTTGTTGCAGTCGTTCATCTTTTGATTACTGAACTCAGTGAAATACCTCTGCATTCACTTAGGGTAAGCTGAGACTGTTTTTGACCACTACATGAATTCCTAGGTAACCTCTGAGAAATGCAATCGACCAAGCGCGGTCAACGTGTTTAATGCCGTGTGAATCACGCAAATTGTAACACGAAGAGCAAGAAAATCCACAGGGAAATTGAACGTAGCGTTGCTAAAAAAATAGTTAAAGAATTGTTTGGGTGTTTCCAAAATGTGTTGTGGCATCAGCTTGTGGTGGCCGAATAGGAGTTAAATAACAGCATCTGTGACTGCAAACGCAACTCATTAGGCTATCGGCGACAACAATTTAGATAAGTGACATTTGTCAGGGTCTATGATTCACGTAGATGATCACGAGTGTTGGGATGACCAACAAAATCTTCCAGGATGCCAAGTTCCGAAAGTCACAAGCTGTGTGCAGATAAATTTAGCATAATGCAGGTCGATCTGGGCCGTGATCGCGTTCAGAGTAGGAAGAAATGTGACGAATCACCAGGCATAAAGAGTCAGTGTGGTATGCAATTGTGCGTACATATGGTGGCGCAAACACTTCAACGATTTCAGCGATTGATACACCGGCTTGAGGCAGAGGACCAAGGTTCCCAGATTCAGTCGGTTTTCTTTGCTGAGTGCCAAGGGGCGCCTGTTTATCTGAAAGGCGATCGTTGAAGACAGGGTGCAGCACCGCTCTTGGGTATTTCAGTGAATGCCAAGAACAGTATTGTTACTCGCATAATAATATTCTAGATGAATGACCATCAAGCAGAACTTTCAAACGATCCCTACGAACGCTGCTGACGACCTCAGATGGAAGGCTGTTCCAGCGATCATTAACCTTGTGAATAAGGGACTGCTGCCGGAGACAGGTCCGACGACGGAGCTTGAGAAGACTCCCATTACGTCCTCGCCGGCCGTCGTCATTGGTTACAGTGAAGAATAGTTCTACGGGACTCACTCCGAAGAAGAAGTGTGTGAGTATCAAATCTCCACAAAGTTTTTCTTAATTCGAGTGGGTACAGGTCAAGAATTTCAAGTCAAGACTAGTAAGTAACAGAGCTCAGGCCTGCGACCACCATGGTAGCCGCGCGCTCAGCCGGTAATATGTCCATCTCCAGACCGGTATACACAACCTGCTTCGCACACTCTAGGCGCGGTCTTATATGAACCCAGTCAAGAGTTTGAAACGGTTTCTTGTCCATGCGGTGAAGCTTTGCAAGTCAATTTTGTCTGGGAGGCCTCGGGGCTGAGACGTTCAAGAAGTGGTCTATTTAGAACTTTGAAACCTTTGGTTCCCTTCATAAATTTGAACATAGCAGTAAGAAGGCGGACACTGGTAGATGCTAGGATTTCGTATTGCCTCTTCAGTACCAAATAGCAATAACCAGGAACATATATATGACACTAATGGGATGGGGGAGGTAAAGAATACAATATCAAATGGGGTGGAGAAACGACAGGACAGAATTATTGAGTACATGGAAGTCTAAGGCTTCCATATAATTGTTTTTGTACACACAACGCTGGCTTGAGACGACCAATCGCGACCGCCTCAGCAATACCCAGGAAACGCGGATTAGCGTGGCGCATCATAATTCTTAATGTTATTTCTGAATTAATACAGTGGCAAGTGGTCAACGTGTGCCTGGTTGTAGAAGAGGCCGGAAGCTTGCCTGATCCCGGGAAGGAGTAAGTAGACTGAGCAGTCACATTGTAATGCCAGTTCCTGAGTTCGTACTCCCAGAGTTTTCCCAAACTCATGCTACCGTGAATTGGAAGTCGCAGGGAGAAAACGATGAATCTGCAAACAAACATTATTCGTTGATTTACTTACCGTTCACAACAGACTTCAATGTAACAAGTGAGGGGTGCTTGGGAGCTGGACGTGAGAGCACCTTGAGCACAACCGCACAGCAGCCGCCAGAGTGGAAGAGTGCGTCGACGGAAAATTCCAGTCGACCTTCAGAATTCAAATGAGCGTTAGACTGGTTAAGCGGCGTTCCTAACGGTAATAGCTCAACATTGTTATCCTAGTGAATTTAACCTATAGCAGTAAAGATGATGTGGATTCATTATACAGCTACGAGCATAACTGCGATACCTATGCCGGCCCACCAACTTTGATGCCAGTGGTTTGTAGTAAATTTACATTCACAAGGTGAGGTGAACAGGCGCGGTGGTGTTGGCCAGGCAACTCTCACGTCGCGCGGAGTCTGGAATTTTGGGGACGTCGAAGGTGATCTCACTGCAACATCCTGAACTCATTTCGGCAGATGTTCCTTCATCCTGGAGTTCAAGCACCTATCGGTTCTGTCGATGTAACTTTCGCTGCAGTTACACACAAACTGTTAAACACAGTGTGAGTTGGCGAGAGTACGTTGCTCTTCCTTTACTTAATGTGACGGTAGCTCTCAAGTTCGGTTAACGACTGCGATTCCAACCGCATTGTATGCTCGCTTAATGGATGCGACGAGATGTTTTGTGGTTAGAAGTGAGGAAGCGTCACCTTTGACTGGTAGTTCAATGTAGACTTTCTTCTTCCCGACCGTGGGAACCTCATCTCCTACAATACGCTATTGACTGTGTCTATTGATGAATCTTGGCGGATACCCATTATTCTGCAGGTTGGTTGTAAGCAGTCGAAGTTCATCTAAACATCCTGATGAACAAATGCGCCTAGCACGCACAAACAGTGTTCTGACCAGTGCTCGCTTGTTCTTGATTGGCGTGAAGCTTGTGAAGTGAATGTACTGACCAGTCCAGGTCAGCTTGCGATACACACATCTTGCTGAACCATCATCCTGGCGACCGATGAGGATGTCTAAAAACGGCAGGTATCCGTTCTTTTCCAGCTCAAAAGTGACTGTCAGATTGGCATGATAAATGTTAAACCGATTTACCATCTCATAGATTGCTTGCGAAGATGGCACGAACATGAGGATGTCATCCACGTAACGTTTGTGGAACGGCAGTGACGCAGTGTGTTCATCAATTCGCCTATCTACCATCAGCATGAAAAAATCCGTTAGCATTGGTCCTAACGGACTCCCCATGGCGACTCCGTCTATTTGTCGATGAGGGCTATTCTGGAAACTGAAACTGATGTTCTCCGTACACAGCAATAGAGACAGTTTAAGCACATCCGTGGGAAGTTTTACATCAAAGCTTTTAATGTCAATCAGATCGCATTTAATCCAATTGTCTCGTGCAATGGAACATTTTTAAACAGTGATTGAACGTCTACTGAACACATGACTTTGTCTGCTAGGTTGACATTGCCCAGACATTCAATTAAACTGAAGGAGTCTTCAACGGTATATGTATCGAATTTCCGTTTTAATGGGTTCAGGGCTGGTACCAACCAACGAGCCAGTTTATGTTGTGGAACACTGCTCATAGATAGAATCGGTCTGAGTGGTACTCCTGGCTTGTGTTTTGGGTAAGCCATACAGTTGCGGTCTTGATGAACCACTGGGTTTTAGAGACCTAAGGTACTTTCATCAGTTATTCGATGTGGAAGCAGCAAATCAAGGTGTCGAATTATTCGTCACTCTATATCAGTCACCTTCTCCACTTCGTTCGTACGATGGAATTTACTCTCGTCGTTTAGTATGGACAACATCTTACGAGTATACTCCTCCTTATGTATAACTACGGCACCGGAAGATTTAGCTGGCTTCAGCACGACAACATTTTTAATTCTCCGGTCTTTTAGAGATCCAAGATGACGAACTGTGAGAGTATATTTGCCTCTTGATTGTCACAATGAAATCAATAGCAATGTCAGTCAGATTTGTTTTAAACCACTTATGATTGTTCAAGCTATTAGTATGAGAATCTGAAAACTAGTCGAAAAGATTCTCAAACGTGGCTTCTACTGATATGCGGTCTAGCTTATTTGAATGAACCTTATAATCAAGTCCTAGCAACAACGCTTATAGATAAGCTTCAAACTCCCATGGACTCAATAATTCTGTCCTGTCGTTTCTCCACCCCATTTGATATTTTATTCTTCACCTCCCCCATCCCATTAGTGTCATATATATGTTCCTGGTTATTGCTATTTGGTACTGAAGAGGCAATACGAAATCCTAGCATCTCCCATTGTCCGCCTTCTTACTGTTATGTCCAAGTTTAAAAAGTAACTTGACTGCTTTTCACCAAAGTGTCCACCACAGACAGTGCACTTTACTTGGGATATCCAGCCCTCAACATGCATGTATATACGTGTATGTTACTGCGGAGGTGCACGTATGTGTAGTGGGTCTGTGCTTGCTAACCGAAGTAGTTACAAAATGACTATGAAAACGATAGCCGAGGTGAATAGAAATACCGGACAATGGGGATTGTGAGCAGCGTGTTATTAAGCATTTACGCAATCAAAGTTCCAATTCGTGAGCTTCAGTTACTGCAGGTCAACGGTGGTCAAGTCTCCGAACGAACGTTGGCAACGCCTGCCATTCGGTAAATGATAGACAATTGGTACATGGTACACAATTTGACGGACATCTTTCTTACTGGTGAAGTGAATAGAGTAGGTCAAATGAACGACATTTTTCAAGCATGTAGGATCGTGTTCATGTACCCTATCAGACAATCGTTTTATAGTATGGCTAGTATAAGATGACTGCACCAGCACGAGCAAACAAGAGAGCACACACAGGAATCAGGTGTAAATTTGACCCATTAAAATTGAGATACGCCTTATCCAGGCGAATAGTATCTCAGATAGGAGTTGGGATTCAGTTCGACAGTGAAAATTAACACTCCTCCATCAAAGCCGGTACTTGGATTTATTCCAACTCTTTCTTCGCTTAATGTCATTTTGAGGACACAGCCAGTATGCATGTTATTATTGAGATAACTTCCTCAAGAACCCATCCCGTCGTCAGTTTAATGTTTCTGTGGTTGTTTTATCGCGGAACAGCCGAAAGATTACAAGTGAGCTGCATCAATCCCTACGAAAATGTTATATCACGGAAGGATCGAACAAACACAATTGAGCCGCAACGATCCCTACGGCGCAATAATACAGTATGCGCTGTTGTAACAACAAAGAACTTATACCCAAGTCGACTATGAAGGAAAACCACCGCTCTCCAGAAAGTGAGCTTTTACCGTCTCCGTCCGAAGACATACTACAAGTGCAGCTCTTACGTATTTACAGCACATCAAGCGACGTTATGAATGATGTTCAATGGAGCACACGAAGAGCGTCCTAGGTCATCAGCCAGCGAATTAGCGTCCAGTAGGTAAACCGGTGCGAGAAATGAAAATGATGGTGTAATGATGGCGCGTAAAAGGGAAATCGGAATTTACAGATGTTCGTTACCGGTTAATTGGACAGTTTTTAGAGCAGTGAGCATCCCCTTGTGTCCTTGAACCACGGAACCTTTGATGTGCTTATATTAGTTATTGATTGTGTACGGCCCGAAGGTGGTCGGTACCGCGTCAGCCTGCCAAATGTGATTGACGCAACACTGGTGGTGATGCGAATTATCAGCATGAAACGCCTTAAGCAATGCTAACAAATGAATCCATCCATTTCTCAGAGATATGATACAGTATGGATGACCATCGTTTAATACGGTCTCAACTGGAACATGTAGTGTTTTTTTGGTTTTGTTCGCTAACGATGCTTCACTCTTGTACAACAACGTTTTTACGTCATTCCTGCATGTTGTTCGAATTGATTGAAATGGCCTTGTTATTACAGTAAGAAAATTTTGTGCACGCACGTCTTTCTGCTCGTCTACATGTGCCGTAGTTGCTTGACGATACTACACGGATCTCACCCATTTTTTTACCTCCGCTGTACTCCGAACATCGTCGCAGCACCGACCACGTTTCAGCCACCCACGGTAATCTCAGAATATCCCCGCTTCCCGGATATTAGTAATATTGTGGTGGTCCTATTGAACCCTTTCGATGAGTCAAACTGTTTGCCACTGTAACTTGCTAAAACTCCCGTAACTATCCCGTTGCATTTGTTCATTTTTTGTCAACATACCCAGTGAAATACGCTTGCATTAACTTAGGGTAGTCAGAGACTCTTTTAAACCACTACAAATATTACCTAAGATATCTCCATGTAACAAACATCAAATACAAATTGAATAGTACAATTTTGCCGGTTACTTTCGGGTACTTTAACCTCACTGACAAATGAAATATGGGAAAAGAAAACACAATCTCAGCTGCCCCAAAAAACTTTGCGTAATGTCAAATGGCTTGCGAATGATTCTTGCAAGGTTCCTCCGAATTTTCCTGTCAAGTGGGACGACGGAGCCGTTACTGAACAGCGTGCAGTCGGACAACAGTCACTTAGTCCAACACAAAAGGTGATGGAAAATGCCATCGTACTATTGAGTAATCAATGAAAGGTTAAGAAGAAACATCTATTTACCTCAGTTGTGCAAATGATATGAATAATGAAGGTGTACCATACATGTGCAGTTCGACAGGTTACGAATAAGTGGAATATTATAACATAAAATCGCAGTGTGCCACACATGCCCCTTTTGATAATTCGAAATCAGTGGCATACATATGTGTAACTCACTCCAGGCAAACGGTATATACGATTGAGTATGTTCCTCTGACGTGAGATAATATGGTAGCATCTTATATGAAGATCGAAAAATTGAGGTATCAAAAACATTTGATGAGAAGTTCCAGTTAATTTGGCAACCACGCGGTGCACACGTCGAATGTTCACACTCTGAGTGCGGTGTTAATTTCACCTAGTTCCCCCATTATCGAACTAATTTTGGATACTCACAATATGTCACTGCTCAATCGGACCCAAATGAGTTAGCTGCTACGCACTAGCGACAACATGAAAGACGAAATCTACTATCCATGACGTTCACCTTAGTCTCTGGGCCAACCGAAATCAAATGCGCCTGGATGAAGTCCACTCTCAAAGATCCCCGCCACACATAATTACGACGGATGGGGTGACTAGCAGCCTTTCTGAGTAGCTATGTTACATCGACCAACTTCCAGTAGTGGGAGAAAAATCACTTCAACTCTTACTGCCTCACTCATCACTCAGAATATCATTTAGAAAACACAGTCAGCACACATACCGCATTACACTCCTCGATTCAACTTACACACAAACGGCACGCATTAGTCCACCTCAATCTCGACACATAGTTCTGTCATACCGACTGACCAGCGAGTGTTAGATGTGGCAAATCATCTATATGAAAGTTTCGTTCTTGATTTGAACACTTTTGTCGTGCTTGTACAGTTGGAATGTACTAACACATCCACTACTTCCAAATCACAGACGTTAGTTGACTGGCTTGTTTCCATTACGTGGTTCATTTCTCGACGAGAGTTTTCTTACTTCTCAGTTCTGATTTGCTTCTAAGAAGTAACATCTTCCGGTTAGAAGGAACAGACGCAATATCATGTGAGAATAACGGTATGACTGGACGGTTACTGAATATGCTTTTCATTTCAATCAGCGACTTCAGT
>QNGE01006160.1:0-34539 GCA_008508345.1 Paragonimus westermani | reverse complement strand
TACACAATTAAAAACAAAGACAGCGAGCTTTCGACAAGAAACAAAATGGAACGGGAGGAATGAGACTAAACTGATAAAAAAAACTGTACTTGTACTGAAACTTTCAACATCAAAGTGCAAAAACACTCGAACCTCAAGCAACCAAGACTCCTCCCCCCAACGCAGATTTGTTACTTCATTCACTACCACGCCTCCGTAAATAAAATTTCTGCTTGATGACGTGCGAATCAGTAACACCTGTTAGTCGCCATCGCAGTTAAACTCTCCAGCCACACGCTGTTATTTGTAAGGACACCGACTGGACAGTAGAACCTGTTTCACAGTGGCCAATACTTTGGTGGACAACGTGATTTCTCTGCTTCATCAATCTCTCTAACTCACACCCTATGACGGCCGACTTTAGGCTAGACAAAAATTACCCGGTTTCCCAAACGACTGGCTAACATATTGAGCATATGATAGAATAAACTCAGTTTGTGCAAACTTAGGTTTTGAGCAAAGAAACTCTCTAATCTCTTCGTTGCGTACTCTTTGGTATACGCATCTACCCTGAGCGCCGTTGATTGACAGTCGTAAAGTGTTGAGGGTGGTACACTCGTCTTATACACGCGACAGTTAGGTTTCATACAATAACTTATATCAACATACATGTTTTAAATTAAGGAAAACGTCCACAGATTTAGGGACACGTTTTGTGCGACACTCCTTATATTTTTCGGAAAGAAGCACCAGACTCGAGTTTCGCTCTCATTCTAGCTAGCCAATAATGCATATTCTTGTCTTGTGAAAGTGTGGTCGGAGTTCTAATCCCGGCCATAGCACTCCCAACAAGCTATAATGTGAGCGAAACTCGAGTCTGGTGCTTTTCTTCGAAAGAGGGTGGCCGGAAAGTCTGTCTGAATGTGAAGGCCGCAATCAAATATGCGTTACGGCCAACTTGAGGCAGCTGAACCACCCAATATTAATTCAGAGCATTCCTAGCAATCGTGCAGAAGACTTCATTTTAAGATGGCAAAGTGCAATGTGAAGTACTTAATCGTGCGTAAAATAGTGTCCATCGCTGACTGTTGTGCTTCGAAATTGTCGAACCTTCCATTCAACGTAATCAAGGGTATTCAATCATTTACAAAGTATTTTGCAGTTGCTGCAGACAGTAAGCCGTTACTTAGTCTATGGAAACAATAAGAGTGATGACTTTTGCTACATTTGCTAGTGAAACTGTCAGTCAAATCACACGGACCACAACCTGGGATAAAATATGGGAACAGAGTGGTGGCAGACTGTTCACATATTTGTACGCTACGATCCTACTTTTAAGTGACTCCGAAAATGTGGATTGATATAACCCAAATTTCTATCCTGAAAAACCTTGTAGTTCACAGGTTTTTTATCAATGAGAAAGCATGAAGTAAAGGGGCTATCTGAAAACATTTTTCTGCATTTTCCGTCTAACCTACACTTTTCTGCAAAATCGTTTCGATAAGTCAACAGATTTTCATGTTTTCAATTTTCTCTCTTCTCTGAGCATTCTCTGTCAAATGGACCAGCAATCGGACTGCAACCAAATGAGATGTACGGTTATGATGTGACGTGCGTGCATTACTGCCATTTTTTTCGCATTTTTCAAACTTTTACGCCTTGCTACACAAGCTCACTTAGCTGAACTGATGCACGCAGCCGACATCACTTTAGTTACACCTATGCTAACATCGGCAACACGACCAGCGGAAAATAAGCAAAGTCCAGGTGCGTCAGATTTTGTTCGAAAAAAATGATTATTACTAGCAGTTGTACTGAATGTTGTGAACGTAATGAAGTATGGACACAAACCGTACTAACTGGAAAACATTTCATTCCAGGTGAACATATGTACTTCCCTAATTACTTACATCACGCGCCTGCTCAGCTGCTTCTTTCAGCCTGCCCTGAGCTAAGAAGACCGAAAGGAGCATTTTTTGTGTCTTCACGGCCAAAGAACTGTATAAACCATGAGTAATTCGGTAGGTAGATAAATTTTGCTGGAGAAGCTCAATTGCTATCTGTAAAAGAAGATGAAAGAAGTTCTCAGATATAAGTGAACTAAACAGTTGTGTTAAAAAATTGTAAATCTTAAGTGTTGCGTGTTTGTTTCTTTCACACAAACATTTGATCGAATTCTCTTCCATTACCAGCTGAGTTTAAAGAGTAGTTTGTGCCGTTAGCATAGACCGTACAACCAGTCACACAATTTAACAGGTGGAAACAGCTCTTTAAACCAACAACTGATAAGAAAGAACAATTTCCTATGGTTGTGCAGTAAAAAGCATTAATTTCATTTGTTTAAAATGCTTTAATTGTGTTACAGTCAAAGTTACGACCGCTTGTGAACACCTACGATACATTACCAAACAGGCTCCAGGAATTTGGCTAATCTTAACTTGGACGTCATTCACATTTGATTGCAGTCTTCGAATTCGGGTAGATACTCCCAAGGTTTACGAAACTGGCTCTCTGAAAAGTCTGTTTGGATGCGAAGACTGCAATCTGATGCAAATGTTGTTCAACTTGAGATTACGATGCGGTTGATTTGGATTATAACCTCGGCACTTACCAGAAACGGAACGTGAAATTATATAATTAACTGACTGTAGACTTAGGCGGCAGAAAACTTGACAACGGAACGGCAACGTATTGTGAATCATGATCTACGTATATGTTAGGCCGCTAGCATGATCGTATACCCGACAATGTTGTCCCACTTGTACATACATTGGCTTCACACTTCACAATTTACTACAGATCTCACTGCTACTAAATTGCGAATACCGTTTCCTGCTAGATATTGCAGATGGTCGCTCTCGGAAAAACATCGGACTGAAATTACGCTGCTGTTAGAGCTCATAAATGGTTCACGCCATCACTAAGCTTTTTGAGTGTAGAACTTCTGTCCATTGCTTCCCATTAAAAGAATCTGGATAAAATTTTGACGGAATAGGAACGGTACAATAAACTGAGTGGTGCTCACAGTGCGTTGGTCAAGTGGATCAAAAGGTGACTGCTTTAGAGAACGGAATTGTTTGAATGAAGGGCGATCAAATCGGGCGTCGTTCCCGGGATTGTGGTGGAATCATTGTTGTCTCAAAATAGACGTCACCACAAGGCATAAATTAGTAGAATATTACATCATTAGACCCCATACCACATCCCCTTGATCCTATTTAATTGATTTTGGTGATTTGCACTCTCCTCTAAACATTATATATAAGCATTCATACTGTTTATATCCGCCGCGTTTTTACTAGCAGACTTGAGACCACAAGTTAATTCTTGTGCTGTCGGTGGACGCAAGAATTCCCTGGAATCATCAGTATCATAGAAACAATTTCAGTAAATGACAAAACGCGCACCGTATGTGATCAGTGAAAGTCGGGAGCCACCCATCCATCAGTAAAGTAACACAAAACAATAAGGTCGTGCTTGACTTCGCATTGAGATGTCTCATGTATAGGTCAAACGTTAATTAATTACCGTTCAACTCGGGTTTAGATGGTTTGTATAGTCGGCCTTTGAGTAAAAAAGAATACTCTGGATGGGTGTAAGTCGGCGTGAAACGGAAATATACATCAATAAAGGTAGTCTGTCATCTCACAAGAAAAAGCAGTCTCTCAAAATATGGCTCCGCATAAACTAGAGAGTACTCCAAAAAATGGTAAGGAACTTTCAAACAATCCTCACCTGGTGATGGGGGGTCGAATATTCTTTTATTCGGGTATATATATAAATATAATAATGGGCTAAAAATGTAAAGCGGTGGTTGAACGGCACTGGGGAATCGAACTACACCTATCTCAAAATACACCATCATGGTAGAGAGTTGGCTTACTTTCTCAGATAACCAAATAACCAACGAGTTGTACGAAATGCGACACCAATTTCTGTCCTGAAACGATGACTGTATACACATCCTGTTCACTACGTGGCAAAAAGTTTAGGGCGGATAACGTTTCAGCTAGTTGTATTTATGAGTCACCTTGGCTATTTTCTTCCATTCGCAAGCTGACGAAATGGTCGCCAACCCCGCAATATAAACTCCATCATTCCACTTAGAATGGACCAGCTTTTTAGCCAGTTGGATTAATTAAACTCGTAGTGGGCTTGCTTTAATGTTGAAGAACGTCCGTTGAATGGACAAAAACAATGAAAACATTATGGATATTGTTTTTTTTTCAACCGTGCGTCCGTCTAACTGTGTCATTGAATTGTAGCAGACGCAGTGTTCAAGCGTCGTTAAACAGTCTTGTCTCAATGGTACAACGGTTGTGTCCGTGCAACTTGCGCACTAGAGTAACGATTTTCCTCAACTGCAATACAGCAAGAAATGTCTCAGTGTGGTGGGATTCTACATTTTGTTACTCAAATGACGTCGTCGCTCCTTACGCACCGGTCACACATGACGTGGGATATGTGTGTAACGAAAGCGAAGCAGTTATAATTGGAAACATTTTTAACTTAGTGCACAATGTAGCAATATACGTTTAAACACCATCGGGATCGCTGAGATTGGTATGGCAATAACGTAAAATCGTCAAGCAGAAAGAGTCTAGGATTATCACGTTCAGAAATCCGAAGTTTCATTCTACCGTTCTTTATAAATATGGCGACTTATCTGAAACTTGAATAATATATATCTGATGTTACAAATGTGTTCAAAGGAACTTAGACTGCTAACGACATCCTCACACATTATTCGCAGATTTATTTGTGAAATCATGTGTACTGGGCGAGCCATTTTCTCAGTCTCGAACTCGATGGCTTGCATTGAATCCGACACTCCACCCAACCCAATTACATCCTGTACATATACGTCCAGGATTGCACTGACTATCCAACGTTCTGTGTGGGGCATTACAAATACAATTGAATCGGAAGATGTCCATAAAATCCAGCATTAGCTTCAGGTCGAGCAAGAATAGGTTATCCTACGATTGCGCTCAGCCACATTTATTCCCAGGTAATAGACACTTTTCTTGACCACCCCAGATAACGACAGAGTAACCATTGTGTTTACTCTAATCCATCAACCCACGATCGTGATTCCTGATCAAGCTACAACCGCACCAGTCAATAGTGTGCGAGTGACGTTTCGATGACCGAGAAGCAGTATGAGATTCCGAGCGAGATAGGAGGAAAGCTAGTCACAAATATTTACAGCTTTTGCATTCCCAAATACTTTTCAGTCAGCATTTTCTGCACAAACCGCAAGACATTAGTTTCAGGCCCTCCTCAAGTTCGACCATTGCCAAGACAGGGATTCGCACTCCAGTCACTCCATCAGTGCGCTATTTGCTTCAAAACAGGCAAGACCGAATTACTCCATGGAAAGCCTAGACATGCCTGTTCTTGGGTGGTTCACAAATTACTAAATAGTCTCTGAAGGAGGCGCAGTAATTATCCTGTCAATTACAGACAGTGACCACACGATCAGGGATTCTCAGAGAATTAAGCGTCCAAAGTCGTTCACCGAACAGTGCAAAGTATTAGATACTAGCGAGTAGTAGCAGAGTAGGTCAAAACAAGTTAAGTACCAGTGCTTGGCGGTGACCTCATTCAGATAAATTTTGCAACCGGCATCTTTCTGAAAATGCTGAGTGTGAATGTATCTTAATCGTTACGATAGTTACGTGCACAGAATCGTACTAAAAAGTGACGAGTCTGACAAGACTGTGATACGGCCCAAGTCGTTGTTCTTCGCAGCTGTGAAGAAAACCATCGGAAAAAGAATTCAAATCAACGATTATTTAGTGAAGTGGAAGTAACCAGGAGCTACCAATTTCCTTCGAGCATCAGTTTTGTTTAACCGTTGCTGACGAACAGCGAGATCATCTTTACGGGTTGAAAAGATGTGTCCGATCGCAGCCTTGGTATACAAACGCAATGCTATTCAAGTTGTGCATCACGAAACATCTAGAGATCTTATCAATAATAGAAATCGAATATTTACTCTTTCGCTGCAGAGACTCGTACGCTGTTCTTTACTGCAACGAGTTGAAGATAAATAGAGACAAGTTACCACATTCTGTGTGCGGCCCAAAGACTGTTTGACCGTTTTAGAAGGCACGCAATTGCCCAATTTAACACAGTTAGTTAATCCAGAACGAAGGTTCTACATTCAGATTGAACTTACTTGACTTACAGTAGCCGTTTTATGACGCTCCTCTGAAGCTGAAGGCTGTGAGGTGAAACTCGGCATGACACAGACCGAAAAGCAAATTCAAATTTTAAAACAGCTGTGCATCAGGTTACGTCATACCTGTTACTTCAATCTGACTAGAAACTCTTGTACCGTGTCTGACGGATGTCAGTAAGTGCAAACGTCGCCAAAACAAACATCGGAAAAGTGTGGTAACTGTCTGGATATGAGCCTACAATTATGTTGATAGCACAGCAGCCACCTTTTTCACAAGTGAATGAAGGGAAACCAACTGTTAATGGTCTCAAATACGGTTGAATCTGAAATGCGGTGTCCCATTCAAAAATGATTTGGTCGAAAAAGTGAATAACCTTTCTAATGGAATACGAGTCGACCTGTCAGGGTGGGAGCGCGTAAACTCGATCTAGAGTGGTACTCGTGATGCACTTATGAAAGCACATGGTTCGCTGGGTTTGTTCATGGCTACTCCCTGATCTGTTGAGCATAAGGATCATTTTCTCATGCCTTATCACGCCTTAGTATAAGTCAACAACCACGCTGACCAGACTCAAGGTGGTATACATGAGCTGGGAAATGTAATGGCCCTGAAAAAGACGCTTCTACCTCCCAAATTGCATGCTTGTGAAAAACACAGAAGCACGCATTCACTGTGGCATAATCGTACGTAAGTCACGTAAACAAGGGGCACATAAGAAGCAATACATTTAGCAGGGCAATAAGTAGAGTAAGCTATCTTAGTATAAAAGAATGAAGATAATTATCATACCTCCACAATGTCCATGGAACGACTGTTCATTCTCAGACAGCCAATAAGCATGTAACTCAGTCATAACAACCGGGAAGGTTACCAAGTTATTCGAGCCTGTTGTGCGTATGTATGCATGTAATTACATTAAAGAAAATAAGGTCCAAGACAATTATTCATTTCCATGGATTGTGTTCAGTTTGCACAAATAGGAGCCCAAAATGTTCAATTATTTTTTTCGCGCTTTGTCGTGCTAAGTTCAAAAACCACAGAGCAGATCACCTACCTCATGGTGCTGTGCATCTAAATGTATTTTGCTCAAAGTTGACCGTAGTATGCATATGGCATCACTGCATTTTTGTCGTATATCACTATTGCTAGACCCAGAACCACTCGCTGGAGACAACTCGGGTTGGAAATGACTTTGGCTGACGGAAATGAGCTGTTCTGTATTCAACGATCTGGTCTGCTGTGTTGAGGTACCATACTGATCGGAGGCAGTTTTTGCTTGATGACTGTTTGCCCACTGAAGGGCTGCTTCCAAGAGCCCTTTAGCTGTATCTGCATTGTAAAATAGACGTCGGACCGGAATCAGCAAGTGAAAACTGATAGACAGGCAAGACAACAAAATAGAGGTTATGTATTAAAAGTAGGAAAGTTAAATTCAGAGTGTCACCTGCAAGATGCGTAAACTGCTGCGTCATTAGATGAAGGCGAATGACTAGGCTATTCGGACTGGCAGGTTGATAGAAAGTTGTTTGGACTGGCAAGCCACAGATGACAGCCTATCACTTGGATTTGGTACTTGAACAAAGAGTACTTTTGTTTGAGCTACTCGGTTGTTTTCAATACTCCTATGGTAATACACTTATTTCTACCGCAAGTGATGCTAAATGTGGTACTCTAGCTATTAAGCTGTGATACACCGAGTGCGTTTGAGATAGATCGGTTCAGCAACCGGGCACCCATAAATAAAGGAATCCGAAGCCAAGGAAGTTGCGTGACTAAGGTGATAAACACATTCATCTAGAAGCCTTGATTGGCAGGTGGATTTAGTATCAACCCTACACAATCAAAGGTTTGGGACAACTTCTACAGGAATCTCTGTTATCAACCGTTTGACAACTGTTGAAATATCAGGTTGATATTCAAACGAGGGACGCTTTCAAAAACGTTAGCCAAACGCAAACCAAGGATTATTCTACTTGTCGACTAGTTAGTTAATCGATACTGGATTACCTATATGGCTGACGTGCATCGACAAACGTGCTTATTTGTTGAGTGGACAATTTTGTTCCAGAAGGACTACGGAACATTTGCATGAGCCGTGAAACAGATGGGCAAAGGTCCCAAGCAGTCGGGATGGAGTAGATGTAAAAAGAATACAACTCCTGCTTCCGCCAAACTTTGATTCCACGAAGAGCGTTTAATCCAGGGATTCGACACATTTATGGCCTATTCCGAATTAGAGATTTCCATAACAAGCATCACGTACCTCAGATATCTACATAGGTGAATGCTAATCACCGAACACTATACACTAGTAAATAAATATGCTGACGAATATTGTATATGATGGTCCGTATGATTAGTGGAAAAGTTTCATTGGCCGAAACATGAGAGAACCAAAATCAACGTGAGACAATCAGCCCACCAATTTGGAGTGTGACATTCTGAGTACAATTTACACACAGTAAAGAAACGCACAGGAACCCCTTATTCCGAGAGTGAAAAAAAATCTGTATTTAACAGTCACCACAGGATTTAACCCCCCTATATCACTGCTCCAGTATTTTTTGCAACAAAACACTTTTCACCTGCAGAATCTGCCACTCGCCTTACATCACTTCCTTGTTACGATGCTTCATACGTTGTTAATGAGGTTCACATTGAAACATCGTGTTATCTAAATGAAACATTTTTTAGGTAAACCAACGGCTTGAAATGATGGGAAACACGCACCAGAGCATTAAAGCTAATAAAAATTAAAAAATTTCACCATATACCCAAGGGGTTGGAGGTGAAGCTGCAGTTTAATTGTGGCTATTTAGAGATTGAGTTCTGTGTTTCAGTCAGAAACAAGAAATTTTGTCTTTCCTCGTAAGAAAAACTCTCGCAAATTCTTGACAACTCAAAGTTACATTTTTGATAAGTGAAATATCTCCCCTCTTTTTGAAGGCGGTTCCGGTATGAGGCTAATCGTCTTGACCTTCTGACTTGAACGTCAAGTCATTACTGTTGATAATACGGCCTGAGTGATCCCTCGGGGCGTTTATCTCACTTTAATCGACGTTGTCTAATTGCTTCAGTTAGTATGAGTGCAGGCCCTAACCTTCTGTGCTAGCTTGGTCAGGCTTGTGTGCTGTTTGGATCCTGCGGGCTGTGCGGATTGAGACTTCGGTCCTTGTAGGTTCTACTTTGCTAGATTGACCGAAGGGGGGAATTCAGACGAAAACCAGACGCGTTCGTTGTGAACGGTGACAGTATGTCGTAGCTTGTTTCGCATAGTCTGATTTTGTACGTGTGATAGGTTTGACTGTGTAATATTGTTGTTTCTTTGTGAGTGTGTGAATCTCTTGGGATGTGACTGTCGAGCCTGTTCTAGGTGGTTGATAGTGTTGCGCATGTGTGCGTATGCGTTACTTGCTGCCTTGCGATACAGGCTTTTTAACCAGAGACTTTGGTTGAGGGCCTGTTCGCACTCCTGTTCAGGTTCGGGCTTCCCGACAGTATCCCTAGCCCACGTAAGCCATGATGTCACAACGCTAACCGAATATCATACTGTATTGACCGTCACGCAGGATAAACCGGGTAGCCCTATATGATGTACGTGGTAGGGTGGATAGACGAAAATATGCTATTGCCAGACACATTCTCATACTGCTCTTCCAACATGAATCCTCCAGCAATTAACGCTCACTCAATTTCCAATACTCTGAACACCAACCCAAGACAGGCCTGAAGACGTAAGATGCTTTCCAGTGGGATATGGAATGTGTGTACGTTACCGCAGGTTCAACCAGTAGTTATTTTGCAGCCAAGAACGAAAATGCGCAGTACGCAAGAGGACTCTCTGTACCATAAGTCGTGGTTACGTTGTGTGCGGACGCGGGTGTGTTGGCCGTTTTGGATTAGTAGGTCACGAACGTACACATAGTCCACGGTCGACGAAGTACATTAGGCCCAGATAGCATCGCCAAGACCATGGTTGTGTGGCGACTAATCCGCCCCTCTTTTCAGAAACTAGGGTGTCTGTGTTCATCTGCCCATTCTTTTCTTCAGCTTTGTTGGTGTATTGTATGATGAGCGGTTTGCCTGGTATTTTCGTAGTCCAACCTGAATTTTGCCAATCGATTGGCGAACCAACATTGGCCGGCTGTACACAGAGGCCTCACTCACACACCTACCGCTCTCATTCTTTCGGGTTTACACTGCATATGTAATGTATGGGTGGTTCAGCGCAAGCCACTCGCGGTGATGACTGAGCGCAAGCTCCCTTTGGCTTCGGTCAGTCACATAGTAAACACCCCTCACCGTATTCCATCACGAATGGGCACGGTCCCTAAGTCGCGTTGAACAGTGTGAATACGGGTAGGTTACGTTGTGTATATTCTGTGCCCAATTTTAGTGCTTACAATTAACACAGTTTTTGATTTTAGTGCGACAAAAACAAAGAACTATTTGTGGTTCATGCATTTACACATTTATGAATATCCTGAAGTCTGTATGTTGACAATTTACCAAAACGATTCCAGGATTCGGGTAGCCTTCAATCATTTCAGGACGTCATAGTCAAATCCTGAAGTGAATCATTGTTATCAGAAAATTTGGAAAATTTTACTCAAAAAACAAACCTCACCCTAGAATTTTAACGTTTGCTAACCGCTCCAGTCGACTGTCACATTTTCACCTGCATTCAAGCTTCACTGGGTTTTGTTGATTAGGAGGAACTATTAGTGATCTCACGCAAGGTCGGGTGAGAAATCGACTGGAAGAATAACCCGTATCCATCAAAGTTTACGTAAACCAAGAATAGAACAACCAGTCACGTTATCCACTTTGGACAAACATGTTAATTCACGGAACTGCACCTAGTCTGATTGACGACGGCTTGCCTTGCGTGCGTATTGTATTCTTGTTAAGTGAACGCTAAAAGCTGCCGTGATAGTTTTGGCCCAACCTCAACCGTAAAACAGAAACTGTTGTATACGCCTGATTTGTCATGGTTCTGTTGGTCAGTATTACAAGACGTGTAGCGCTCATGCATTTGAAAATTCTGTTGGGAAAAACATTCCCATAAATGGGCAAACACCTCACACACACACCCGGCTGCACAGCGCATGATACAGACGTACAAAAATCCACGTAACAAAATCGGAGCTTCTTAGTCCTGAGTATTCATTGGAACTACGAAAATTTAAGCGTCAAGGTGAGCTAGTCTTTGCGGACAAACTTTTATCCAATGGGTTCAGTGCACTGAAGACGAAAACCGGGCTGTAGTCGAAATTTTAACACTTGCTGAAATTGTTTCGAGACGGGCCAATAGAACTACAGGACTCACAAAATCCTGATGGGAGAAAGGGGTCACTTATCAATTAATTGCAGACATTCTTTGGAGGAGATTTAATGCTTGCTTACAAAATACTACACCTCCTGGACCACTCAATCAAATTGTGTTATGGAATTATTCGGTAACTGCTTCGCAGTCAGTGTCTGTTCATACTTGAAAGCTTTACCCAACTCTGTACTCACGGCTAAGTCGGTTGAGAGTAGTAGCTCATTATTTATTCGGAATATACGCGAGAGACAACCTACACCACAAATTTCCCGAACAACATTCTGGCCAGGTCCCACAGGTTGTTAACTGCATACATCTGAAGAAATGCTCTTTTAAGGTTTGACTGTTCATCAGTGATATAAATGCATGTTAACAGCCCAACCGAAGTTTCTTGTTATTAATCTCCTTCCACTTCAGTTTAACCAAGTGGACCGTAAAGTAACGTTTGCTCCCCTAAAGCCAAGAAGGGAATGTACATGCAAGGGGCTTCCTTTCTTATGCACCAACCTTGGAATCTGCATGTTTGTTCTGTCGTGACTAAATGCGGTTAGCAGATTAGAAGATTTCCGCAGAGGTACAGTGCGAGGGGATATTAGCAGTAGAACTTAAACATAAGATGTCTGTTCTTATTCCAATTCTGACAGCGTTCATAGTGCTGTGTATGAACCCTCAATAGTGACTTTAAAAATTCGTGTGCACCCCCAGCAAAAAGATTAAGTTTAACTCAGTGTGCCGAAGTTACACTATGATAATGCTCATAGTAAAATGCACAGCTGAATTGTGAAAACGTTGCAGTCAATTTTGAATGAAAGATATGCAATAACTCCATGCAACCCAACACAACACTATAAAGCTTGCGTTAGTGAAGAAATAAGACTACTTCGTGAACAACAGGAGAATTTTAAGGAAGGCTGTACGTAATTAACTCCAACTACCTACCTCTGGTTGTAAAGCATAAACACTATATCCGTGAAGATATAGTTACAAGACTATGTTGTTACGCGACAGGAAACAGTAAAATCACCCAAAAGCCCACCTTTTGCAACAATTGGTACATTTTCCTTGGTGGGTTTAATAAAATTTCCATCAAAACAGAAAATATTGTCACGTTTTCCTGTCTCTACATTTTTAGAACCTTCTTTGTGGTTTAATCAAGCCCGTCTGTTCCGATAAGCATCAGCCTCTCATCTCGGCCCAAATCGTCTAGACTTCTGGGACAAATGCTTACCACATTCGTGTCAGTCGTTCTTCAAATGATGGACAAAGTAAACATAAAACTGACGCCACTGCTCACTCCGGTAATAACTCTAACGAACATCCGTTAGTCTGGATTTAGCTTTGCGACGTTATGCACTTTTAGTCGATAAGTTTTCATTTTAAATCACAGCCAAGGGTAGAGTGGGTAATTTGACTGGTATCTTAATTCTGGTGGACTGTAAATGAACAGCACTTGTTTGCCAGAGAAATGAACACAAAAGAATACAAAAAAATAGAATCATATAGTCGCTTAAATTGAACAGTCATGTGACAATAAGTGAAACACTTGGATGGCTCAATATAGGGCTACCAGTGAAATAGATCAACCCGTCAATTTAACTACGGAAAGCTTCAGAAGTTAGAAAATCTTGAAACACACAATCACGTATTTCATTCAAACTTGAGCTTACCTTCTAGGAACTTGATACGTACTCTTAATTGGTTCAAATCTAGCCGAAGTATGAATTTTTGCAGTTAGCTCACACGTAGGTTATCAAAAATGCCAAAATGCTGACAACTTATACGACTTCCGTGCTCATCGGTGGCGCTGGTGGATTTCATTCTGAACTGAGTGAGACCTAGTTTTGGCATTCAGTCTCCTGGACCATATGGTGAAATTTACATTTTGAGAAAGGCCGGGTGGGCATTTGAATCAAACGTGAAAATTCTGAGCGACGATGTTCCTTTCTAGCTTAGGTGATAGAACACTTGCTGTGTGTAAGCACGCTGCTTCTGTTGTTGGTTTGAATCCAGACGAAGTCCAAATATTTTCCCAATTAGGTCCCTTTTGAGTCACCTTTAATTAGGTAGTTCGATAAGAGGTTGGACACCGTAGGTCGGGGTTGTTAACCGGACCCACAAAGTCTGTGGCTGGAGAACCTAAGTGAGTTGGCGGCTAATCGAACACAGTGGCGTGAATCATGTTGTTTGGCCGAGTTATCTGTGAATTAAGTGCACTCAATGACAGGGGCAGTCAAACCTGCAATGAAGTTGTCTTACTGATGAGGCCTTCATTTTAATTATTGCTGGGTTGTTTGTCTGCAAGGTGTACCCACCTTAATGCTAAATTTTCAAGATAAGCGAAGCTACTTTCAGTAGTCGAGTCCCTTCCACTTCTCGCCTCCTGTATAAGTTTTGATTTTTCATCATAGTTATATGAGAGTTAAACGCCAGTGGGAACCACTGATATATTACTGTCTATGATGATGGTGATGATGATGAGTTCGGCAATAAACAAGTGCGTTTCCCCTCCAAGGATGGGCGCTATTGAAACCATTATGATAGAGCAGTAGATAGAAAGTAGCGAATATATTGTTGTCAAGGTGGAACATTCCTACTCCCAACCACTCAGCAAGAACCTTATTTCTCACTTTTCGTATTAAAAAGATTTTCCCGTTATGTCCACGGAGACTACTGTCTGGGAACTCCCTTCCAGGTATGGCATTACCTATTTGGGTACAAAGGCCTGACGTTGGAAATGAAATGTACACTAACAGTGCCAGCATTGTGTTACACAGGAACAGTTCTTTAGGATCCTTTGTCTTGTGCACACATATACTTCAATATCACATATTTGATATTGCGATTGCACCGACAGTGTGTAGGAATACGCTTATCTTCATTATCGCGCATAGTGAAACATCATTCCTGCAGTCGCTTGGTTATTTAGCAGAATGTGCACTGCTCCTGATCAACTAGTAAGCCGCCTTCACCTACACTCAACAGTGTGTCTAGTCTGTCTCTCCTGTTCAGTAAGGTTAATACGTGGTTCTTGTGAACACCAAAATTGATTCAACGACTGCTGCGTTGCTTTCCTTTCTGTTCTTGAACTATGCTGTGTGCATTTTGCTCCCATCACCTTCAAAGTGCATGTCAATTTCAATGAGCTCTACACTTGTACTGCTTTACAGGGCACGTGGATAGATCGTGTTCCAGTCTCAAGGCCACGATAACGGAACAGTTAGCAGTCAGAGGTGTGTAGGGTTGGATACACATTGACACTGTGTCAAAGGTACTGAGCAGGTGGTTCGCCCGCGTTGTTTACAGTTACATAACTAATCTGCAACTTCGTAGGTGCACGCTTACCTTTTTCTGCACGTTCACTGAGGGAACTCACCAACAGCATGCACTACTTCAAATTAACTAACTAGCGCTAGGTGTTTACACATAGTACCTCCTCATTAGAACATAGAACACCTGTTTTCTTGGCAAAATCAACGAGACTGAAAATGTGTTTATCGACTGTCGGCGCCAGTTTTTGTTAGGTGAACAATTTTGTAAGCCACACCTTGTCACTGTAAACAATCATATCAGGCAACCTGGGGTTTATAAAGGAATAGTTGTGTGTTTACCTTCCCATGAGAATTTCGAAATAAACAATGAGAAGTGCAAACAAAAAACCGTTTGCCATAAGTTCCTGCATAAAATATTAAGTGTTTACGTGTTCTTGTTCTCATGTTGTTGGGATGTTAAACTACGCCGAAAGGTTCAGGTGCAAAGGAGGAAAAACGGTTATGAAAAGGTATATGACACGTGACATGTCAACAAATGTTACAGCCCCCTGAATAAGCAAGTTGATATGATCCGTAAGTATATGTGCACAAAGGCAGTTAAAAAAGGTAAACAGAGGGAAAAAACACATTTGAACCTACAGGAGTGTGTGATCGAAATAACCAGGGAAAACATAAGGCCAGCTGAACCCCGAGTATGTGCCATTCTAGCAGAATTTTGAACATGTAAATGTAAATCTTTCATCTTTCGTTCTGCCTTAACAATATGACGCCTGCTAGGGTTAATCAGGTTTAAGAAGCATAAATATTAGTCTGGCACAAAGTCCCTCCTCAGCCTACGGAATTTCAGCCCGAGTTGGTACCATCCACTTTAGATGTAGGTTCACGGTGATCCCCTTAACCTCCACAGTGAACAGTCATGAGAAGCTTCCAGTAGCAATCATGCAAGTTTTTAGAGTCCGCAGATTCTGTTTCATAGGAAAACGTAAAAACCACCTGGAAATTATGGCGGTGGGTTCAGTGTGAGCTCTTACGCGAAGCGTGATTAACATTCAGTGTAGTGTGGACATTTTTAACCAACGCTGCACAGTGTCTCTAATTCTCATTAGTATGTGGATGCCGTTAGTTCTGTTGCATCCAAGCAAATGTGCATTGCTCTATATTTGTCTATGTAGAATGGCAAGTTATTATTTACGGACCATTCGTCAGGACACTCCAGTTTTTCCCGTAGAGCTTTCACATCATCCAAACAGTCGAAAACAGTGGGCTTTTTAGCATCAATTTTGATGAGCACTAGTGGTTTCATGACTGTCGTCAATTCAAGGCCAACAAGCCATTCGGAGTGATTTCTGTGGAACCTTTTTTCTAACAAGCTATCGGTCTAATAACTGCTCATTAACAGTTAATCGAGACCATATCTGTAATGTTGCTGCAGAAGAACAATGTGGTTAACTTTATCAAAAACTGAAAAAATAAAGGTGGACTATAATAATTAGCAACCCGAGGACAACAAACGCGGTCTAAAGGTTAGCAATGATTTAAGGTTTTATGACAACTGAATCTCCTCTGCTGTAACTTTGACAAACATTGTAGACCGTGCATGGTTCATTTTAGCATGTTCATGTGAATTTTATGGCCCCCTGATTACCGTGAGCAAATGGGGTTGGAACTTCTTGGTTTCCACCCATTTCTCATCCAGTGATACAAAACAATTGAAGTAAGAGTGCGTTTGAAATACATTTTACCTGCTTTGATTATTAATGCAGTGAAATAATTCCATGCTTATCAGTTTTGAAACGCACAAATGCCGCAAAAGAAATTAGCTCTATGGCAAGGTCAGATGTATAGTCGACTGTAAGGTGACTGAAAGCCCTTAATAACAGTACTTTCATTTAACCCGATGTATTGCAACTGGCATTGTCGACGGAAGTGTGCACTGGGGTTCATATGCAAATCTCGCTGACCAGGCAGTTGGAATGACGAGTTATATGACTTATCTGAAAAGATAGTTCATAGAGTTGTAATCGCACTTTTGCCAGCACTAGATATCCTTAGGTTAGAATCGAGGTAAAGAATTGCACCATCACATTTGCTTGCATACAGCTATCTACAGAATATAGACAATCATACTGGAGACATAGTTTGAAAAAGGGTCATTTCTGACTGGGGGAAACCAGGTCTCATTGAGCGTGTAAGAAAGTAAGAACACGTTTCGTTATATATATATATTCTTTAATGCCCATTTGGTTTAAGTATGTTCTAACAGTTTTCTGTTCAGTCCGTTTGATATTTATAGATTTTCTAACCATGGCTTCCTTCCTGTGGATTCGTGCTAACCTACTGACCAAATTAATTCTATTGTAATGCATCAGCCTCATACCTCTTATCAATGAGTATGCTTCTGTTACAGTCAATTCGGCTAACTGTCACAGGCATGACTAGACTGATTTTGCCTTATTGTTTGCCCCCGTTGTATAACCTGTGTGCTAATTTTGTAGGATTAACCAATGAGATGCGATGGAAATTTAATTGCACAGGACATCTTACGTACTAGTGCCGGCTCCTACTAAATTCACCGGTAATCCATATTTAAACGCACTACTGAGTTAACGACTTTTGTTGCTCATCCAGTTTGCCTATTTTGCGCATTTTGTTCGAGCATAAGGTCTAAATCACCGAAGATCATGATGACAGCAAAGCTTTTACACAGTTTCCGCAAACGCTGTAGGCATATTCATTGATCTACACACTTTAATAATTCCGAGACACGTAAAAAATTACCCGGATACCAAGCTACCACTTTCTAATTTCCGGCCATGTATGCCTGTGTTGACGATAAATAAGTGCACAGGAAACCTTCTAAGCCAAGGTCACTAACGTGGTAGTGTCCGGCATTGTAGCTTCATTTTACAACTCAACAGTTTGTCAGAATCGCTTATTCCAGTCTGCTGCCAATGGCCTCGAATTGCGGCCTTGACAGACCCTCATTGGATGGCTATAGAGCTGCATGGTTTTCTACATTCATACCGTTGTTGTTGATGAGTGTCAGTCAGATGGATTGCATCGAAGTTTCTAAAAAGTGTACTCCATATCTGTTATCGCATATTCTCTTAGTTATTCTGTAACCCCAGAGTCCAGGCGCAAACTCCTTTTTAGTAGTATTTTGCCTGGTTTACCAGTTTTTATTCTTTACGGACAAAAACAAAAGTATCACAAAAGCGTTGATAACTTCAGCAGTATACCATGAAGTTGATGGAGTTGTAGTTTCTGAGTTCTGACTCGCTGTATGGATCATACTTACAAATTCACAACCTTTCTTTTTTATTAACCAAAACATCTCACTTCTATAATTACACGAAAGTGCACTATAACCACCTTTCAATGGATCAACCACATTGTTGATCAGATATAAAATGCCAGTCAGTGATCACTCTTACCATACGGGTAACGTCAACATGAGAAACTTGCAATTGCCTCCACCGGAATCAGTAAGATGCACGTGCTGAGAGGACAACACTATCGATTAGTCACTGGGGTTATGTTAGACAGAGAGATCCTCTCAATAGTGAATCCGGTGCATTGTGATCGACATTAACATCCCAACTAGGGGAAGGCTTTCGGCAACTGGGAACTTTCAACTGGGTAATTTCAGAACATGTGTACTCTACACAGGACTACTTGGGCTATCGATACCAGCGGCTTATTAACAGTCATTTTAGTAATGTAAAGTTGCACTTAAAAATGCTGACTTCTGGAACAACCAGTCAATTGTCTCCGCATACATTGAAAACATAGAGGAGATTATTCAAGTTAATATAAGCCTATATGCAAATTGTGCAGCCGCGGCTGAAAACACAAAACACAGAACCTGTTTGAATGAGTACGTGAAACCTTCTGCCTGAATTGTTCCTCAATGTCTGCTACATGGCCTGTAATTCCCCAAAAATTAGCTTACGTGCTTGTCGGTCCTAATCTGAAAATGATTGTGCAAATATTGATGCTGTTCAAAGGCCGGTCACTAGAAGAGACCACAATACTGTAAGCCGTAGCTATTGTTCGGTCTAAATTAACCACTACTGACCACTACTACCACTCACCATTATCCTGAAAGCTTACGCGTTGTAAGTCGATGTCTAATATATGGCCAATCTCTTGCCAACACTGCGAGTTGTCAATTACCATAATTATTCAGACCTAACAGAGAGAAGCACGTTTCTGAAAATACATACCAAACAGGCAAGCAACAGAATTAAGAAAGAGTCAATTTAGGTTACAAGTTTTCTGTCTGTTTGCGTAACTCACTCTGACAGATCACTGTGTATAAGTGTATAGCAGGATGGTATTTCAGGGAATTCCAGTAGTCCATACTGGCATGTCTGTGTATCAGTCGTCTCACTGTTATTCGACTGTTCTCGGTTTTATCCGTTCTCTCTTTGCAGTAGTTAAACAGTTCATTGAAGGTATATTTTATATTCGACTCAACGACAGAAGCCTACGAGCATTTTCCAACGTAGATATGTGAGCCTAGGAGCACATCATAACAGTGTTTTACAAAAACCAGTGCACTTCTAAACGGGGATGCAAACTTCGAGACTTCAGAATTCAAAAATTTATATGTTATGAGGTGCGTTCAGTCAAAGTTAACTGAATAGCTTAGGCAGATTATTAATGGTTGAGTACAACGAGCTTAAGAAGACGTACTGAAAACTACATCCCTCTATTGTTCACGTAGTTGCGGGTTTCATCTCTGGTACCTGTGACCTTCACTGTCTTGGCTTGGATGATTTGGAACTATTTGGTTCACTTGAGGCTATCCATATCAGGCTGAAGCGAACACTGCTGCATAACGCCTGAAAGAGTAGTCAGAGCTTAACTACTGTTTTATTTCAAAAATACAGTCAACCAAACTCGAACAATGACGGAAGAAAATGCAACGGCTAATGACAGTAAAAGTGGAAGCCTAATCCTACCTGATGAATCTCGTGTCCCGAGTTGTATGTAGGCCAGACTCAAACGATGAGCAGAGAGTAAAAATTCCAGCTGATTCAGATCGGACGCATCTTCACTGAGTCTGGTTGAGAAAGGCAATATATTGTTATGTTCAGTAAGTCAGTTAAACTAACGCGTTGGTAAATTTATAGAAGTAAACAATATGTGGTAGCTCCTAACTTTATAAATTTCCAGAAGGAATAAACGCAAATGTTGTGTTTTTTCGATAATTAGTCAGTGACCCAATAAGCAGGACTAATTTCATTTTTTGTCCAGTAGAAATTCAAACCGGAATCCTTTCATCACAAGTCAAGGGTTTAACCCTTTCGCTTCCACGTAGTGACCGAGCAAATGCCAGTACAAAACAGTTCAAGGGGTATACATTTTTGCTAGTGTAAGTGTGTTTTGCGTGACTTATAAATAATGTTGCATCTGCTGAAATTAATGGTCATTCACATCGACCGCAAAGTTGGAGAGTTTCAGGTTATGCAAATTGTAGTTAATCTTAGGTATCCCCTTTCAACTATACATTGTGGACGCGAAAAATACGACTAAATGAAATACCTAAGGACTGTGTGCGACAATGAAACACCGATGGATTTGATCTTTTAGTAGCTCCACTGTAGAGTTGGATGACTAGATCGTGCACCAAGGGTGCAAACCAGGTGACTTGGCTAAGACAAATGAAGCCATTCATCAATGGGCTAGCTACTGATGACCAGACGCGTTTCCTGGACTGTGATCCACGTTGCTAATAGAGTCTTAGACTCGATGACGTGAACGTTGCTGTTGTTTGTTACAGAAGTCTGTGTAGTAAATTTGCTTAATGGCACGTGGAACTGAAAGCTAAAGTGGGCTATTTAGTGAGAACAGTTTACTTTCGCTCAAAGCTCCACTCTCTGCTGGCCTGATACGGACACCTTGATAGTGAACTTCCGAGTACATGCGTAGTTGCATTTATTAGTTGAGTCTAAACCCTCTTATATCACTTTACTCCCAGTCTAGTGTTTGCCCTTTTCTTCATAGTAATGTGGCGGGGAAACCTAACACCCAATCACTGATAAATTGCTGTCTTTGATGATTGGAATTATGAATCACAAGAACGGTTAACACGTTTGCATTTCCTAACCTTTATTGTTCCAACCAGTATAGACTGACAGTATTTTAGATCTCAGTTCTTTAGTCTAAGAGTCTGCAAACTACGATTCGTTAACCGATTCCAGCCTGTAAGCTAAAGTCCTTCGCCGTGCAGCCCCACCACTCTTTTTCACGGCCGCTATTAATTTGAAAAATAAACAACTCTGATAGGCAAATGTAACCTCAACTGCGCAAATCTCTTCAAATTGTTTATCAGCCCTGTAAGTCATCAGTGTGAGATAAATACAGTAGATCAGTTATGTATCATTCAATCTCCTTATATCCACGTTCTCACGTGCACAAACCTCCAGTGCGCACTGCTGTCAAACTCCACAAAACACGGACTTCATCTAAATGGGGACCAGCACTGTACAAAATCACGTACGCATACACTAGAGGAAATTGAAACCAGAATTAGAATTTTTAGCACAAGGCGCTTAATCAGAAATTGTTTCAATGCACTGCAATGACGCATTGAATATAACAGTTTGTGAAGACGACCTGACATTATAAGAATCCCTCGGAAGATCTTTACTTGACTATGGGACCCGTGCGGCCCCGGCAGTTCATAAGAAAAGCGTGATATTAAGGTTCGGTACCACACGTGAATGCAGACAACTCTTTTTCAAAAATGCTATACATGAAGAGTAAGCTACGTGTTCAACCAAGTGAGTCCCAATCATAGAACTTTCTGGTCACTTAACATGGATGGATGACCATGTGCTATTGTAGCATCAAGAATCACAAAAATTTGTTTCATTCACAATTTCAGAACTTGCGTGCTACTTTAAAAAATAAGTTTTATCATTGTAATTTTGCTTGTTTCTTGTAAATAAGTGTGAACCGTCACCCAGACCGCATAACCTCTCTGTCAGAAGTAGGTTACTGAACCCTGCCTCCCAATTTGAACACCAATCAGAGTTGGCTGCAACTCTAAAGAACTCCGTTTCAAACTGGGGCAATAAACCTGAGATGTTTTTTGGTTCGAGCTCCTCAGTACTGCGTTTCATTGTCACGATCAGGATTTAAGCAACAGCAGTATATTCATGAGACACCCATGTTAACAACTGGGCCATCAACTTCATACTAACTACTGTGTTGAGCGGTGCAATAAAACCTGAACGGTTGCTTACGTTATCTATTAACAATCATTTCCAAATTGTCACTTCAGTTTGTTTACACTGGTTTTTGTTTAAATTTGTCGGATGGAGTTATCTAGTCATCTTGAAGCCGGCAATCTTTTGCGTTAAGCGACCGAAGCTTTCATCCGTTGGGCAGCTATTTCTGTGAGTACAACTAGTGAGGCTATGTAGACGATAATGTAGGCGGTGCTGATTACCCACGTGGTTCAAGTAAATTATTCCTGAATTCTAATCAGGTTCATCCAAACATGAAAATTAACAGTGAGGAGCAGTGAAAAGGAGTGTCTTTCTATCTTGGATAGTCTAGATACCCTTAAATGAAATTACACGACAGAAAGATCTGCAACCACGGATTCCGCTTGAACAACATAACAATTTCGAAATTTCTGTCCCATGCCCTATAACCGAAACTTAGGAAGATTTTTCAAACACGTAAGTTACCCTCAGAAGGTAACTTGCTAGTTGGTAAAAATTCACTGGCAAGTACTTTGCAGATCAAAAGACACTCCCCGGGATTTTTGTTGAAAATACGATGGCCAGCTTTAAACAAAGACGAAAAGGGACCTGTTTTCAGCCGGATGGAAAATCTACTGTTGACATCAGGTGCAAGTGTGGTATCTAACATCATCGCTGGTCTAACATATAATCTAACAGAGAAGAGCTTCAGCTTTCTACAACTTCCGCTACTGAAAGTCACACAAAAAACCACTTTGTGACTACGCAAAACCCAGTAGTTTTATTTTTATTTTCATACCCGTTTGCCTGAAAAATTAAGCAGAGGTTTACGATATGTGAATTTCCGTTAATACGTTTAAATGTAGTCACATATATACATGCGTGATCAGACTGCGTGAAGTTTTACCAAGAGAGCGACACATTAGCCACGTTTGTTCAAATTAACTTCCAATTTAATTAAGGCAACTTGTTCGATCAAGGTTGGATAAGCACCGTGTAATTTAATGCCGTCCCAAGTGGTATAGACAGACAAAATTCACATCCGGTTGTTGACCGGTCACGGCAGCATGAGGTGGAAGTGACCGTGATGTAAAGTTCCCTGCTGTACACTTTACCGTGACCGTGGTTATGGACTAGGCCACAGATCTCGTGAGCACCGTTCGCAAAATAGTGATTACCAAACCAGGCGTGTAATTTCTGCGCACACTACCAACCAAGCCATCGTCAAATAGACTGAATGCATCCAGATTGAGAGAGAATTGACAAGCTATACCGTGAAAATGGACGCTGATTAAAATTGCTAGGTTATAGCACATTTAGCCGTACAGAGTAGTCTTCAACGATGTTGAGATAAAACGTCCGATGTTTGATGAGGAAGTGCTCAAAAATAATTCCATGTGTGAAACAATTGGTTCCCTTGAGCAGTTTGGACAAAGCAGTTAGAACACGAAAACTGGTAGATGCAAGCATCTCGTATTGACTCATCAGTACCAAGTTTACTCTAACATGAATAGGCTTTTTTATGACAGACGAATTGAGGGATGGATGATCAATCAGCGGGTCAGGATAACTCATTATCTCCAGGGAAGGGTCAATTCCACGAACATATGTTTCTGAACACAAAGAGCTGGTTTGAGTCGACTAATTGCAACTGCTTCAGCGAACCGTAAGAGTCTCGGGTTGGAATGACGCAACAGGATTTTGAATGCACAAGATGGATCGAGAGCGTGACCGGTGATCAGGACGTGTCTGGTGACTGAGGAAACTGGCCGTTTATGCGTTTCAGCAACATTGCCATTCTCCGGTAACACGGACTTCTGTACCCATTTTGGTATATGTTCCTTCATTCTGAAGCCCAAACATATCTCGGTTCTAACTATGTAACTTTCTCCGCAGTTACATACAAATTAGTAAACACAATGTGAATTGGTACCTATAGACTGGTCTCCTTTGACTGAAGGCACTGGTAGCTTCTTAGTCCGAGCGATTAAACGAAGTTCAGCTGCATTAAACGTTCGTTCAATTGAATTTCTTAATCGCCGTGTTGTTTGGTGCATGACATAATCACCTCTAAAAGGCAGCTCTATGTAGACTCTCTTTTGCTCTACAGTGACTACCTCTTCAGGTGGTAATTTTTGTCTACTGTGCCTGTCTATGAACCTTCTGGAGTAACCACTTGATTGTAATACAGACGTAATCAGATCTAGTTCCTCCGCGAGGCTGTCGGACGCACAGACTCGCCTTGCTCGTGTGAAGAGATTATTTACTAGTGCCCGTTTGTATTGGATCGGTGTGAAGCTGCTAAAGTTTAGGTATTGACCTGACCGTGTGGGTTTCCTATACACGGTTCTTCTAACCGAGCCATCTTCCCGACGACTTATTAGGATATCTAGAAATGGCAGGCAGCTGCCGACCTCAAAGTCACAAGTGGCCTTTAGATTAGGATGACGACTATTTAAACGTTGACCGGGTTATCTATCATCCGTTTAGATCGACTGAAAATTAGTGTGTCATCTACGTAACGCTTGTAATATGACAAGTTTTCTGTCTCCGTAGCTAGCTGTTACCCAATTTTTAGCATGAATGAGTCTGCTAATTTTGATTAAGCAGTATTTGCATAATTTCTTCAATCTGATATAAGTCAAGAATGTACCGACATAAGGCAACAGTACACTTGAGTCAATGATTCCGAACAACGAGACTTGGAGAAAAAACAAGGAGAGACTCAACACAAATTATTCGATTGTGTATTCCCCAGATTTGGGGGGAGGAAGGGCGTTTGGGAAGCACGGTTTGATCCCATACAGGTTCAACTCGTCTGGCCACTGACGTATCAGAAGTTGAGCAATCACGAGAACAGACTACCTTTGTCGCGATTTAACCTCACGAGCACCACATATTGTTGTACCAGGAAATCTTGCCCTTTTCTTGCCCCAACCTACCGCCCACGGCAGATGGGACTCAGTCTTGACTTGTATTTCTATTGTCTGGGCCCAGCGTGCGACAGCACCGTTTGGGCATCCGTCTTGCTTGTCTTAAGTGGGTGGAAACTTGTGACCAGTTTATCCTGGCAGAACAAGCCTCTGTGCCGTAAATGAAACGTCACCAATACAATTTAATGTAGATCACTCGCATGCCATTTCCAAAGAAGGAATTTTCATTGGCATTCATGTACATTTCAAAGGTTGATGTGCTCTTCAGTCAAATGTACACTCGCTTGCATATATGCTGATTCGTTATTGTCTAGGTCTGACGTGGTTGTCGTTTATTTTCGTTTCACTGAATGAATTGTGTTAGAAAAGATCAGATGGCAGAAACTGTTATTCAGTTGCTCATGATGTGTATCACTTGCTGTAAGCCCTGTTACTTTGCCACCTAAGAAGAAAACTGTATCAATTCAATAGATCTCCTATTAGCCTCGGGCCGTTGGGTACAGTTTGTGTAGACCCAGCTAGAAATCCAGAACCCCCGTAGGTAAGTAACAAGGACTAAAAACATATTTGTTCCGGGAAAATATCGACAACTCACAAGTGATGGGCTACGTTGTACGCTTTTCGATACCACTCCACATCGTCTCCTTCAGTCTTCTCTGAATCGTTCCGTGACTCTTCCAGCTGTGTGAATGAAACCAAATAGGCACAGTGCGTTAATTGAACTGACAAATATTCAAGGATAGGTCAACTAAATGGAATTTTATTGCGAAACGATAAATCAGACGCGAAAAACCCACAGGCGTTTCCCGGATGTTACACAGCTCCGTCGCCTATTTGCCAAAATGACAGAAAACCTTTTGATCGCTTATATCGCACTGTGTCCAACCAAAAGGTTTCCCACACTTATTTTTAACAGTAAATCTCCTGATTCATCACTTGATATAATAGTTCTTTCCGGTGATGATTTGGTGGATAAGAAATGCACACTGGTAGGGTAATGTAACTCCCTAAAGTGCAATATCCAGGCTTGTGGCTACGGAGTTCAGCTGAAAGAAAACGTACCACGAAATGGCGTTCGGTTACTGTCGTCTGTTTATTAATAGCCAACGACAAAAATGGTTGCACACAATTCGTTCTACAGTTGGCAGATTTGTCGCGCTGTTCGCCAGTAAAGTTACATAATGTAAAATATAGTTAGTGAGTAACATGGCAAGAATGGGAAAGAACTGCTTGCTACCTTCAAGGAATGACGGCCCATACCCTCAACAGAATTTTAATCTGCCAATGGCGATTGAAAAAGTACGGATGTCTCTTCTGGCGCAGGTCAAAAAATAAATTGACGCTGTACGGCCGACAACGAGCATTTAGACAACAAATTTACCGACCAAATGTGCTTTATGTTCACAAAAATAGTAACCTGGAGCTACTGGGATAAATATCTACCGTGGAACAACAAAATTCTCCCGAATGTGATACCTGTCAGTTTCGTTCCGGCATACACGTATACATAGCTGAAACCAAAACCAATATAAAGTGGAAACATGCCATAAATGTTGGGGAGAAATCACCAGAGGTTATATATAGAAAAAGGACAGATGTAGAAAGAAACAAGNAATTGGAAACATGCCATAAATGTTGGGGAGAAATCACCAGAGGTTATATATAGAAAAAGGACAGATGTAGATAGAAACAAGGGCAGGAGCTGACTCAGAGCACGCAGAGGTCCTCAACACGAGCAAACCTGACTTCTATTATTCAGTGAATCAAAGAGCAGGTCTAATCAACGGTATCCATTGTTTCTTGAAACAAAGTTAGGAGGGTTATGCTAAAAAGAGTTTTAGTGCACTAAATTCAGTTGGTTATACAGTCGTTCCACTCCGGATTTTGCACTGCAGTATGTGGAAGTATTTTATAGGTGTTACGTTGCACCGCTGTCGGTAAAAGTTGCCTTGCTTTTTGTCCGACATTACTGACGCAGATGTCAAGCATCACAAGTCCCAATGAACTACCAACAATAACTGTATTAACTCGTCCATACCATGCCTCATCAAGTCACAGCAACTTCTAAACCGTTGAAATGAAACAGGTCACTTACAGAAAGTTTTTTTGTAGACCTTTTGTTCGGTCACTGTAAAAACAATGGCTTTCGGTTCAATAGGCTCACCATTAGTGACTAAAAATTACGCACTAGAATCCACAACCGTTTTGTCTTCTACATGAATTATAACAGATTTCCAAATAAAAGCTGCTTAATTTTGATTACACGTTTTCGGTGGTTTCCGCTTCACAGTGAGCTAACAAGTGATCGGATTAATTGACCGTCCACTAATCTAGCCTGAGATGAACGAATTCTAAGTAGGTTTTTGACAAGTCGTGGATGCATGATAATGGAGATTCCGAATGCGGTGATTTGTCTGGCTGTTTTGATCGATGACATTCTTCTATAATGCTTTCATGACACTTGTGACAGGCTGTTTGATCTTAGTGACCGCATCGTTATGTATTTCAGAAAATCTGTTCGACACTACTGATTAAAATATATTATTTAGAAGGAGCACTAGGCGTAACTGTTTATTCTTTGTCCACTCAGTGGGGGAAATCAAATCTGCCGAGTAAACCTGCAGTGATCCTGATTGGACAAACTGAAGAGTCTCTTTCTGAAACAGCTCTCTGCGTCAAGACCAGAGGGCTCTAAAAAATGCATTCGATCGTTAATATATTTAAATATGGTTTCAGCACAATGGTACCAGTTGCAATCGGTGTGTGTTAGGGTTCCTTGCAGTTCCTCATGCACCTAATGGAGTTAATTATTGGGACTTACTGGTTTAGAAATCACTTTTCAAGAGAGATAACATTTTGGTGCCAGCCTTTTCAATACAGCTTTGTTCACACGCGTTAGCTCTTGGTGGCATTTACCGTCGCATGGTTATACCACTTGCCGTTCTGTTTCAGAAAGCTGATTATCTTCAGATGTGTTCTGGTATGGCCCACACACATTATTCGGTAGCCCTACCTCAAAATATTCTGGTCATTCGTTTTGACATCGGTGTATGGGGATCGAGTAGACTCCTACTGAAAAATCTTAGATACTAGCACTGCCATCCATCTTATCAATAACAGGACATTCAGTATGCTTGTTAGAGGGAGGTGTGAGTTTGGCTAGCGTATGCTTATGCCTTCATACTTGGATGTCACTTTTAGTATGAGTCCCATTCTGCAGGAAACCGGAAATGTCTCACGTGTGCCCGATGTGTGTTGTGTAAAACAGCCCCAGCAATTGTAGTTATACTTTATACCTTAACAACCGTAACACTGGTTGTTCTGATATCATTTCTTGAAGTCGTCTTTATCAAGCCACTCATACTTATAAGTGAAACGCTTGTAGATAAGTCATCAGTACCTTACCTCACCTTCGTGTGCCATTCCTAACTGTTCCCAGTACAAACGTTTAGGCTTTTGTGCACTGTGTATGATTTAGCATATACTTGTCACTCAGAGCATCGTGCATATAGGTTCAAGTACCACACAGCAGGTTTACGTCATTCTTCCCATTAAAAGTTCAATACTAATGTAACAGACCACATTGAAGTAATCCAACAATGACCAAACTTACCGCACACTTCTTTTAAATATGACCCTTAATCTCAGATCATTGTGCACGTGTTGGTAAGTTCCTGTTTCATTTGACTGCTTCAGCTAGTCACAGAGGTCTATTATATCATATTCAACCATTTTAGTTCCAACGTGGCAAAAATGCGCAGTATGAAGTCGTAGACATTAACATTTAACACGCTTAGAAAACCTTTCAACCTTATCTTCACCATAATATTGTCCAATAGAGTTGATTTCATAAACCGGGTTGCAATGACCGGCCTTAACAAAGTGATTGTTTAAAGACGTTAAGAGTGGACTTTCTGCAAGTCACTCTAAGTCTGACCCGTTTCACGGTGTGCATTAGTGTGTTTGTCTGTCAGGTGTGAAAACATTTCCAACGTTCTGGCGCAACTTCATCATCCGACCTAACAAGCCCCAAGCAAATACAGTGGCGTTACGTTCTGGGAGACGTGGTTATAGCTGTAGTGTCAGAACTCCAATTGTTGAGAAGAAATTAGCTGTCTTCTCACACATATAGTGTAACGTTGCTCCACAACTAGACATGTAGAGATATTCTTAGTTTGCCACGTATTCCAACTATTTTGCTATTTATTTTGACTGTTGACACTATTGACATTGTTTGGTTGCATGTCTGGATTTTCTCGTTGGTTCGACCGTCCAAGGTCACAAGTACACCTGCACCTTCCGGTCGCTAGCTACTGGTCTGTCGCGCTTTGATTCTGTTGTGTTTTGCTTACAGCTCGCTTTCCCAGTCTCTTTGCAATAAACGTCGTTGTCCTATAATCAGTTTTTCTAATTTAATTATTGTGGAGAATAGGCACGATTCTAGACAGAAACGTACCAGTCCTCTACAATTTGGTGAGCTCGATTATTAATCCTTTGTTTTCAGCAACTTTTTTTCCGGTTCACTGCAGCAAATTATTTTAACCCGAAACCTCTTAATTCCGGTAAACCGTTTTGAATTTTGGAAGATTACTAGATTTTATTCGTTCATATATATATATGTATATATACGCAATTTTTTGTTTGTCCTTTTAGTAGATATATATTCCTGCCTTATATTGCAAGGGAGGTAGAACAGAAGCCGACAGTTAGAGCAGTCACATTTACTGTTCCACAGTTCCTAGATATGGAACCCGCTTTGTGGTTTATGTACCTAGAGGCGAAGTTCTGCAATCAGCGCGTTACGGCAGATCAGGCTAAATTTAATCAACTCTTGGCCAGGCTTCCCAAGGATGTCATGATGCAAGTGCGTGACCTCCTGCTGAATTCACCCGCCGAACATAGATATGAAGCCCTTAAGGAAGCCGTAATCAAACGGGTCACGCCTTCTGATAGATCTCGGCTACAACAGCTCTTTAGGGATCTGCAACTGGGAGATAAGCGACCGTCTGATTTGCTGCTTCAAATGCAACAGTTGCTGGGCCCCTCATCCATGGATGAGACACTCCTCAAGGAGTTGTGGATGCAACGCCTTCCGGTTAACACGCAAGCTATTCTCACAGCAGCCAAGTCCCCGACCTTGTTGGACGCAGCACAACTCGCTGATGAGATTCATAATCGTTTTTGCACCGTCTCCCCTGTCTCCATTACAGCGGTGACGAGTCGTACGGCCAAGTTTCCCGAGATCCCAAGCTTTTCAGCTCCGCAGCTTTCATCTTGTCCGCCAACCGATGATTTGCGCACGGTTTGGGTGAAGATATCAGCTCTTCGGCGAGATTTCACCCGCCTTAAGACACGATCTCCTTTGCGTCGACGTCGAAGTAAGTCCCCGCGTAAATCTCAAGGATCTGACAAATTGTGCTGGTACCACAACAAGTTCGGCAACCGGGCGAAGCGTTGCGTCGCCCTTTGTAAATACTTCAACCAGGGAAACTCCCAAGCCGGCCCGCAGTGGTGACAAACGCGGCCGGCACCCTCCTTAACAGTCGCCTCTTTCACATTAAGGATTCAAGCACGGGAATCACGTTTCTGGTCGATACCGGGGCAGAAGTCAGCGTGATTCCTCCAAGATCCGGCGAGGCGACCCAATCTTCCCTACCCACGCTTCGTGCTGCTAACGGCACACCCATTCCCACCTATGGTCAACGCTCACTGACGCTTGACCTAGGCCTCCGGCGAACATTTCGCTGAGTTTTCACAGTTGCAGCCGTACCTTTCGCTATTTTGGGAATTGATTCTCTCCAGCATTTCGACCTCGTGGTCGATACGCGAAGACCGAAACTGGTCGATTCTCGTACAAAAATTAGCATCAACGGCACCCAGGCATACTCATAGGCCATCAGTCCTCTTATTCTTCAGCCTGAAATCTCTCAGCCTTACGCATCCTTAGTTTTAGCTTTCCCACAGCTCGTTCGATCTGCGAACGAACCCCTTTCAGTCACTTCAACGTGTACGCACCACATTAAAACTAAAGGCCCACCAGTCTCTTGTAGACCAAGACGTCTGGCCCCGGGCAAACTTAAAATAGCTAGAGCGGAGTTTGAACACATGCTCGAACTAGGGATAATCCGTCCTTCTAAAAGTCCATGGGCCTTCCCACTCCATATGGTTCCCAAGAAGTCAGGTGATTGGCGCCCTTGTGGCGATTGCCGTGGCCTCAACAAGGTCATAATCCCTGATAGGTATCCTATCCCGCACATCCAGGATCTGACAACCTGTCTTCCTGGTGAAACTTTGTTCAGTAAGATTGATCTGGTCCGCACTTACCACCAGATCCCAGTAGAGGAGGCGGATATCCCCAAAACGGCCGTCATCACGCCTTTTGGCCTGTTCGAAGTATGCAGAGGCCTGGATTTTGTTTACCCCTACTTAGACGACATATTGGTGGCCAGTTCTTCGGAAGAAGAACATGTGCAACATCTACGTTCCTTGTTCGCCAGGTTAGCCCAACACGGGGTAACCGTTAATCCAGCTAAGTGCAGACTTGGAAAGGATGGAATAGAATTTTAGGCCACATTATTTCACCTTCTGGCATCCAAGTTTTACCAGCAAAGGTAAGTGCTGCTATTGATTTTCCTGAGCCAGCTTTTTTCAAACAACTTCGAAGTTTCGCCGGCCTAGTAAATTACTATCGTCGGTTCATCCCTCATTGTGCGCAAATTCCGCAACCCCTCACGGACTTACTTCGAGGCGGTACACGTGAATTAAAGTTTACGGACGCAGCACGCACAGCTTTTGTAGAAATTGAAAAAGCTCTTTTAGCCCACCCAGACCCTCAAGCCCCACTTTCTTTTTACTGATGCTTCAAGTGTAGCTGTCGGTGCCGTATTACAACAGTTTGTCGATCACAAGTGGCAACCCTTAGGTTTCTTCTCGAAACGCTTGTTACCGACCGTTTGGAAGAGAATTACTTGCTATATACCTGGGTATACGCCAGTTCCGTCATGCGTTGAAAGGTCGCCTCTTCACTGTGTTTACTGATCACAAGCCCTTGGTGTATGCACTGGGGTCTTCATCAGTTTTTCTGATTTAATTATTGTAGAGAATGGGCACGATTCTAGACAGAAACGTACCAATCCACTACAGACTTAACAACTCGTGGAACTTATTGAACAATGAACAAATCAGTTAATGTATTCCTCCTCCTCATGTAACACACTGTCCACTTCCAGATGGCAGTAATGTGCAGATGTTTCGAACACTTAACGAACAACACTCAAGGTTGTTTTTGGGGTAGCCTAGAATACTATTCATGAGAGTCAATCATTTTGGTTGATGAAAGTCTTTCATTGGTTTCACGTTTTTATTCACTATTTGTTTAGTCATATCTGTGTTTCTTAATGATATCGTCTACTCACCGCCTACTGTGAGTGAGCAAAAGAAGGTTTATTCCTTCAGTATTTTTAACCCCTCCATCAGACTGCGGTACGAATCCGGTGTTGCCGTTCTTCTGATACTCCTTACTTAGCTTTGTATCTGCCTACACGTGACCGTCTCACTCCTGAGTCACCCGTGAACCTGAACCATTGGTTTTTCTGTTGGTTTCGAAAGTAACATTCTACTAAGATTCTGGGTGAATAATTACGTGGCTGGTGTCCAATCAGATAATTATCTCTTATTGCTAGGGAACTCATTATATAAGGAGCTGAAAATCCATCTGCTGAGAGTTACGAAGCGTACCTTCAATTTGACTGGACTCTGGGTGAACTCATTGCACTAATTGCACACCACTCCACATCTAGAGTGTACAGCGCTTCGGTCTAGTTACCCTAATATAGGGGAATATGTCTGCGATTCACCAAACAGTTTGAAGAATGAGTACATTATATTATGGCCTATTAAAACCTCTTCAATTTCACCACAGGCTTGCTGAGCCAACCGTATCAAAATACCACAGCCAGCAACTGAGGTGATAGGCAGGGAGTGTGTGTGTTCCAACTCGCTATAACATTTTTTCAGAGGACATCAATGTTCACATGCCTCACTTCATACATGAGTTACAGTATAAACCTGCTGGAACTAGTGAAACTCCCTCCAATTACTCATTATCAAATGACGTAAAAAATGTCGGACTGAACTTACGCAAAATTTGACCTACATCGATAGCAGGTGGTACACAAGAAACAATATGCCATCTGTGGCTAAACAAAAGATGTTCAAGAACAAAACTAATGCAGAGTTAATGAGAATTTCGTTACTGACAATATTTTAGCTAGTGCGTAACAAGCAACAAAAGACATATCCGTTTTAATTTATGCAAAATTCGATTTACAACGCCAATGCAAACTACACAGATTCATTTGGGTTTGCTTATCTCACTTGATATGACTGATACAACTGATGTGGTGAACAAATGGGTGTGCACTTAACCGTCGTCCACTGAAGAGCTGTCGATGTGTCTTCCCAACAGGCAGTGAACTAAAAGAACACGGTAAGGTTTGAAAACAAACCGTCTATTTCCAACAATGGTTGGGATTAGAAGTAGTTATTTCTAACCTGATCTGGGGTCACCGGCAGCAACCAAGGGAAGAAAGAAAGGAAATGCGAGGTGGGTTGCAGCACACTCGGTGACATTTAAAAGCGTGCCAGGCGAAAAGTTCGTAGAACTCTCGAATCCCTAAAACCACACGGGTAAATGTACAGGCTAAAGGACTTTGATGAACCGGATAATAGATGAATTTTTAGGAAAAGGACAAACATTCACTGTGTGCAGTTAGCTGCACAACTGGGGGAAGTGGCATAAGTCCGTCGCAGGCCTTCTATAGCGGGCCTACACAGAATCATGTATTCAGTTCAACCAATTGAGAAATCACAAAATCCTTTGAGAAGCCATACGACCACCGGTCACTAAACTGGGACATATAATAAATAACTCCGTGAGTGCTTGAACCTGCACAATTCAGTTTCACTTTCATCACAGAGTACTTACAGAATAAGCACAAGCAGTCTAGACTTACAAGCAATAGTAGTTCGATGGTGAATACAAGATATATAATCGCAGTTAACAACAAGGGCCTTATGGTCAAGCGGATTTCTACGTGTTGCAACCCCTTCAAACAAAATGTGAAATTAATATTTGACCAGACATGTTTGTTAGGTGTACATTTAACAAGATACCAGGCAAAGCCAGAATGCTATTGCACCCTTTTAAATCGTAAATCAACAGCACCAACACAGTCGAATAACGCTAGTCCCATTTTAAAGTATGACACCAGGAGGGCCGCAGCCGGAAAACTGGGGATGAAAAGGGGGGAGAATGGAGGCAAGAAGAATCCTTGAGACATCTCGGGGAAGACTTGGGCAACAGGCAAGGACGAACAATGTTTACGAAGTCCCCTGCTTTCAAAATTCTGTTCTAACATATCTATGCATTCCGTCTCCAGCGACCACGTCAATGTTGCCACTTTACTTTCCGCACTTCTCACACTGGTCACATATGTAAACTTAGGAACGACTTAAATAGATCGCCTACGATAGACTAGTACTCATGGAGTAAATGTATATCAGAATGAATATAGTTGTACCAAATGATAAGTAAACTGTAAACCGTGTTTGTAATTATACCCC
>QNGE01006159.1:0-34589 GCA_008508345.1 Paragonimus westermani | reverse complement strand
GGGTTGTGACTGCGTAATAGGATCACACATGGAGTAATCAGTCATCTACATGTTAGACTTGGACCTGACGTTGATTGGGCTTTAGGTCATAGGGTCACTGTCAGATGTTTATGTGGCCAGAATGGTTGTGGTTGATGTCTGGCGAAAGAACTTGAAAATATTGAGCAAATATTCTGTAAGGAAAAACGTTATGATTGTGTGATCTGATTGCAAGCAGTGTTGTGAAACCTAGAGATTGCACCTCCAATTTGGGTTAGTTGAAAGAAGGTGGCAACAGAAATGACAAGCGTTGGACACTCCAACAAACCCACAGCATATAAATTACTTCGTCCGGTACAATTTTCGGCTGGGCCACCACACACCCAGTGATTACAAATTTACAGAAAGACTTGATATGTAATCTAGGGCGTATCAGAAACATTCTTCCTCTTACTTTCGTTAGTTCGGACCACGTGATCACCCAGTTACCCGCTATGTAACCATGGTTTTGTTGCACCGTTGCCGTATAATTGTTCAGACAGAATCACAGCGTTTGCAAACTGTCTGTAATCGAGTATTGTCAGACCAAACAAGATGACAGAAAGTCATTTGTTCTGGCGGAAGCAAAAGACCAGTGAGGCTGATGACTTTTAGGAGACCAGCTAAACACTTCAGACTGATTGAATACAATGCAAACTCACTCAGGCGGCCCAAATGAGCAGATATTTCCCCATCGGAATTGATACCTGCATGGCGTGGATTACCAGTAGCTTTTTGAAGTACAAAGATATGTGTTAACACTGTTTAACGAATGTATTTTCATTGCTTGACAATCCAAAATCAGCGTGAAAAATGAACTAATGGCGTGGTAGAACACGTTAAATAAGCCTGCTGTGCTTTGCTTGATTTATGTTAGCAGTAACATAATTGCTCCCGTGATGAGGGAAGCACCGTGGTAATAAAATATATCATTGTGCAAAAGATGTGTTTGCTCCGAAGTATACCACAACACAATTAACCAATTAAAGTCAGATTATAATCAGAACAAATATCCGGTTTCCGAGTGTTACCTTCTCCAGGCAACCCTGCTTCCTACGGCTTATTTTTACAGATGGTGAACCTTAGTACCCACTGTAAAAAACCTGGGTAGTAAGATGAAATGGTCACTGTGACTGCCGGCCTAGTGAGATACTCTAACCGAATCAGTTGCTGTTAACTGTGAATTGGAAGACTCAGAACAACCAACATTACAACTGTAGCCTACAATTTTACCTACCTACCATGGTTGAATATTAGGGCAGAACGAGCATTTGTTCCCGATGTGCTGATGACAAACGATAGGCTTAAGATACGAAAAAATTGGACCGTTGACGGTGTGAAATTTGTACGCAATAACCCATTAATGGATAATATATGCAACGGATGGGTGATAGTTTTGGCTAGTTGGGTGGGATTGAAGATAATGCAAGACACATTTGTCAGTCGTCATGCGGTGAGCATTATAAGAATGAGTAAAACTACAGCCTCTTGTATACACCCAAAATCTAGACATATCTCGGCCAGTCTTTTGACAACTGCGTGATGATGGGGAAAACTAAAATGACGGATCGGTACTTTCCTAGTTCGGGTTTTGTCGATTCTAGAGAAAAATAACCCAGTTTATACATGATGAATAAAATATGTATCTGATGAAGAAGTTACAGCGTAGAGTTGCAAATCGTATCTTAAAGCGATGTTTGGCTTCTTGTTCTGAAAAGTAACCATCAACTTATCAATTATCCGTGTGCTGACCACATGCTAACGACGAGTTTCATTAGTCCTTGTACTTTCTGGGTAACGTTCTCAATGTTACTTGATGCACACAGCTAGTGTGGTCGTCAACACACTAGATGTGCAACCTCTAGTGCCAATACTGGTAAGTAATTTCTAGGTGAAGTTTGACTAAACACACCCACGAGCTGTGTTTTAATCTCCGTGTTCTAATTTCAACTCATTCTATTGTATTGTTTTATTCCGGGACTCTTCCAACATGTTTGTCTTAAGCTTTCACACTAAATTCACATGCCATTTCATATGAACTTATTCATCGCGGGTTCCCTAGCTCACAACACTCCAGTGATCTCAGTGTTGTGAACGCCAAGTTGCGTCAATATTGGCCAGTATTTGCTTCACACAATATCATCAACCAATCAGAAAATGTAAATTATTTTTCGGTTTTGTTACTCAAGATGATTGCATTGTTCTCAGCGCAGACTATGCATCTAGTGAATCCGTCAGTGCAACCTAATCGGCTCTATGCTAGATTTCGGAGTCGGTAGATGTACACATCGGAGAGTCCAAATAAGCAAGAAGTGCCAACGTTTTGAGATAGTTCTTGTTTCATCCTCTTCCGACCATTCGTGTACGAGAGGTTGTTGCTGTACCCCTAGCAGTTAGGGCTCTTCAGCCTCAATAGTCACGGTAAACACGTTAAACACGCATAAACAAGCGATCACATTATTCTGATTGTTCAACGAAAAAGTCTACACAGCAACTCATAGTACTGTGCAAAGTTTCCATAAAAATCTCATTATTTATTTGGATGTCGTTGTTTAATTGATGAAAGTCCTTCTGTACTCTCATATCCTAGATTAGTGTTAGCTTCATAACTGACTGACCTGGCCGGAAGACGTTTTCGTTGTCAACACGGTAAAGACACAACTGGAGAAAAATTGTCATATTGTTCTCTTACTTTTATTTCCTTTCTATTTTCTCTCCAGCAACAATTCCACCGGTAAGCGTAGTTCTAACAGTTGTACACTAAATACTTATTCAGTCTTGACCGTAACCATAGTGGTTGACAACCGCCATGCTCACTCATTTGCGGCTAATACTAATGCATACGTTTCTTATGACTAGACAGGGAGTATTAACTGACAGAGTGGAAGGAGGAACAGATTGGAACACGTTTCGTTTGGCGCTCCGTTTTTAAAATTATCAAATGTAAACAAAAATGCTTACACCATGGGTTTAGGCAACGAACCAAGTTACAATGGAGATGTAGGCAACATCTACAAGAAACTTTGTTGTAAGCTTCCCTCCTAATATTTATTCACTTACTTATACGTAGCATAAGTTCTGGTGAAACGAGATATTCAAGCCACTGCATTAGATCACTTGTTACTTCCAACCTTTCTCTTGTCAACAATTAAGTTGGTCAGGGGATTTTTAGTTCATGTTCTAAGAACGATCCGTAGTTCCCAAATTGCACTTTCATCGATCTATAATAACGGAACATTCTAGCCACGTCTGACATACTACTTTTGACAACAATTAACAGAAATACGATAAGTAGCGAGGATGATCAATTAGTTGCCAAATACTCCCTGGTCGAAACATTTAGCGGACGACTATATGTATGTATTAGTATTTAGTATTGGCTAATTATTACCAAATAACTAACATAGAACACTTTCAGTTTAACATCTGCATTACTTGGGATGTTCTCGTCAAGGAGAGGAACAAAAAAATCAAGTCATGTTGCCTGAATTAGACGCCATGGTAGCCTTATTTTTGCAAATAATCTCTTTGTATACACAACACAAGTTGGAACCGGTTTGTCGAGACGACCCTAACATATGTTAGAAGCCATGGGTTGTGATTATGAAAGCTTCGGTCAGGTCCACTTTATTACCGGTTGAAACGATATTTTGTCCTATCAACGAAGCTAAGAATTTACAATCCTGTATGATTACGGTATCCGTTCGTGAGAACTACTTGTGAACCCATTTAGGTGACTGTTCCTTCACTCCTCAGATCAACAATCTATCGATTCTGCCCTCCCCGCCGTTGCATGAGAATTGGTGTGCACATTGCGAATCGGCTGCACTAGGCTGACCTCTGATTGTAGGCACCAGTAACCTGTGCGTCTGATTGAACACCTGCGATTCAACAGCACTGTAAGTCCACTTCATCGGTCAGACAATTCTCTGGGTGGTCCGCAACGACACCCTCTTTGAAGGGAAGCTCAGTGTACAGTAGCTTCTCAGAGTCCTCGTTATTCGTACTGCCTTCGAGTTTCGATTCGCTCTGGCAGTGAACAGAGCTTTGGAGACGCCAGTTACTCTCCAAACCCATCACCAGCACTTCACAAATAAATATAATACTCCGCGATCTTGACTAGCACCGTTTAGAGAAAATGTATCATTAGTGCAGATTGTCTTTGTATTTAACCTTCACGCAACGTGTTTCCGTGTCATTGGTTATTTGGTAATGACAAGCCAGTACGAAATGCTACCATCTGCCATTGTTCGTCTTCTAACTGTCTTGCTCAAATTACTCAATGAATATGTTTTGAAAATATTTGGTTGAAACTGTTGGACAACAGCTTGGCTACTGTGTTCTTTTTGATTCAGATCATTAACAAGAAGAGAAGGTGTGAATCCTAAGACCTCAGATACTTGTTTATTGGCGCGAAAGAAAACACAAAATTATATACATCAACTGGTTGTAAAAAATCCAGGTGCTGTAACCACTGGAGAATACAGTAGAGAGAAGAGTGGTGCTCGTTCTATGGCGTAAAAACTGCTTGAGTCAACAACCTATGTTTACAGTGAACCGGACGATGATCAGTTATTGGCACGGCTCCAAAAGATTCAAAACATTTGGGTTTCCAAATGCACACCAGCCCATTGGACTAGTGGACCTGGTCACATACTTGTCACGAACTTCATCAAACTACCCAGATTCGGACTTTTCAACTATCATTATCTTGACTTTTCACAGTCTCAACATATCAAAACATCGGCAGCTCAACACGCCTTTGAGTTACTTACCCTCCTGGTTGATATAGCAATGAGCAAAATCTCATGCATTATCTCAACAATGGATCTCATTGATAGATACTAAATCTGGTTCACTCACGTGCATGCCGCAAAATGAGCAACCTTCGAAAGCCACGCTTAGTTCTTTGGAACCCCGTAGTAAATGAAAGGAGAGGACTACTGATCGAAGCAGCTGAAATACAGCCTTCTCAACAGTAGTGAAAATAGATCAGAAGCGAAATGAATCAACAACAATGTTCCCGAAATTCATCTCTAAACAATTAAAAAAATTTCTTCTGTTTATATTTCAAATCCCGTTCACTGAGGTTACGGATTAGTGGAATGAAATTGCGCAAGTCGTGGACTGTCAGGATTTTGAACTGACAAGTATATGAACAGTCGGGATTCTGATTATCGAAATTGTGAGAAGCTTTCTCCCCCGTGACTTGCAGTACAACATACCACGTCCACTTCTAAATTACTCAGGTCGGCGTTATTGTTTAAACAGCTCCACACGGATTGTGCACTGACATATGCCCAGTTATTCGTTGCCTCGGGTGTTAGCAATTTGTAGCAAGAAGGATTTTACTACCGTCGCAAGTAAACTGATGGACCATGAGAAACAGTGAGCATTTCGGTTCCTTCCAAATTAATTCCAGAAACCAAATGATTATTTCACGACAGGTATCCTTCTAACCTTGCTCAAACGGAGACCTATCTCAAAGTGAACATTCATATCAGTGAACCGGCTGTCTGTGAGTGACAAGTGCACCGGCCCAAACAAACCGTGGAGCAGGTGAGTTGGTCTAGGACCTGCTTTAATCATACACCTCCGTCGACTGTGATCACCAATAAATGCAACGCTCTGTAGTTTCGGGTGGCACCACGTGATCAGTACATACTTCTAATGGATGCTACTTACATATCAAACTTTTGTATAGCATATCCAACGGAAACGCGCTTCCATAGCCCAGAAACCCTTGGTGTAATAGCGATTTTTCATAGTCTTTTTGCGGGTGGCTTCAGTGCTTACAAAATATACCGATCACCGACGTCACATCCTAACATTAAGTACACATTCCCGGCCACTTACTCTAAGTTGGTATGACGGACAACGTGCGAATAAAATCATAGCGCAGTAGCAGGATATCATTTTGGTAACATTTCTTCTCTACTTGACCCTTAGATTCAGTGATCAAAAGAAAACCATTTGGCTCAGTGACCACTCATCATTGACTTTCAGTCATACATGTGACTGTTTGTAACACCTAGTTGAAAAGACATAGGTTTGAACCGGTATCCAGGCTGACCTTTCGGGCCTCCACTCTCATTCAAGTTACTGCTGCATATGAAGGCTTCGTGCGTCGAAAAAGCTTCATCAGGAAAAAGAACGATTATTCGTATCCTGCATAATTCACGGTTGCTTCTTTCGTCCACTTCCTCTGCGAAAGGTAAAATCTGTTCCTGATGACAACTCCCAATTAGTCGCAGTGTACACAATATGGTTTGGTGCAGTGGAACTATTATCCGTCAACACCCCTGGAATTACCGGAGTAAACAATTTTAGGGATTGCCCAAAGTCAATTCTTAGTTGAGTTATATGGGTCGGTGGAGAACAGTAAACCTTAGACATTCCCCTCAGCGACCAACAAAACAGCGACCAAACTAGTTGATAGACAGTAGTCGGTGATCCAATGTGTGGTATGCTATAACTCTACGAACCGTACTTAATCCTTGCGTCATACGTCTTACATCTTACGTCTTACACCGGTTTATATTACACATGAGGGTATCAAAAATGCTGTGCTATTTTAATCGCAGGTGTGACCAGTCCAACAACTAACCGAGTGAAAAGTGCAAACATATCACTTCAATGTGATCAGCCTGGTGCCAGCTGGTAGGACGAACAAATGATCGGATAAATATATAACAGCCACTTGTAACAGTGGGAACTAGATCAAAACTTCGTATAGCCCAATTAACATTGTGTTACCCGTAAGGAAAATCTGGTGACCGGTTTCTACTGTTCATTTTTATGTTGTAACAGTTTCTGGCCTCTCATTCAAGATTACACCCTATTGGGAGATTAGCCCAGATAGGATCCATCTTCACTCATTGTCATTGTCAATCATTGTCACTACAACGGTAGCGAAAATCCCACGAACAGTTGTTTATGAGCCCACAACACGGGTTTGAACTTTCGGACTGCAAGCGCTTCGGCATAGCGCAGTGTTCGCTTGTGTAACGTTGAGTAGATTACGCGAAATGCCGTTGTGGGATTACACTGGTGTTGTGTCATTGGAATATAACGTGCAATAAACGAAGCAGGCTTTTTGTTTCTACACCCAGCTCTGACATCAGGTGTTCGCTTAATCTGTTTCGTGACCCACTTTGAGATGTGCTCCGTGACCCTGGTTGGCAAATGGCGCTTAGTCCTGCCTATTTACATCGATATTCATAGATAAGGTTGAGTTTGGCTGACTCGGGTACCGGTTGTATTACACAGGGTGTCGGAATCCGGAATGTTCTGAACAGAATCACTGGGATCACTGCATAGTATGTTCTCGCGATGGAACTAACCAAACGAGGGTGAACAAGTGGTACACATCATCACCCTTGAAGGGAAGACGAAGAAATACCGGCTTTTGGACACTGTGTCTGATCGAATTCCTATGTCAGTGGGATGTTTAAATCTTGCGATAAACGGTTTGGGGTAACCGTTTAATTGTAGGGTGTTCTCTAATACAGTTATCTCTTCTTGAACAGTAACTCTAGTGCAAATACGTCTGTCCCGATCAGCCAAAGTGGCACTAAACTTTGTTTGTAGGATCGGGGAACAAAACCTTCAAAATGCAGGTACTGACCTGTCCAAGTGCTGTTGCGATGGACGCTTCGTAGAATCGAGTCATCTGCATGTCTCCTGATGCATATATCCAGAAATGGTAGGTTGTTTTGATGCACACCTAGTTACTGAAATGTATGTTTGGGTGCAAAGAATTCATACGATCCATTAAGCTCTGTGCTTGCAGTTGATTGTGTGCGATGAGAAGAATATCATCGACCTATCGCTTGTATAGCTGCACGGAAGATAACCGTTCTGTAACTTGTTGCTCAAGTTTTGCTACAAAAATGTCTGCCAGAGTAGGGCCAAGCGGGCTACCCATAGCTACCACATCAATCTGTCTGTAGGCCGAGTCTTGGAAAACAAAGCAGACATTTTTGGTACAGAGCAGCAGTAGTTGTTCCAATCCGCTTTTGGGTATTCCAACTTCTGGATGGTGTACCCTCATATAGGAAAGCAGGACTTCGATACATTCATCTATGGGAACGTTCGTAAACAGCGACTCCACGTCAACTGAGCATACATATATTTCCCGAATATTCATTGTCTCAGGTAAGCCAGCAAGTTCGGAACTACCTTTCGGACAGAACTGAGTAATTCAGTCAGGAATGGGTTTTGCAAATTTCGCGAACCATTTAGCCGTTTTGTGTTGTGGTGAGTTAGACACAGACAAAATTGGCCTAAGTGGAAATCCAGATTTGTGATCTTTCAGGAGTTCATATAGCTGTGGAACGTGGGTTCCAATTGACTTTGGAGATTTAAAGGTTGCTTCGTTAATGAAGTTACTTTCAAGTACCACTTGCAGTTTTCTATTGATACTCTGCTCAACGTCTATCAGATTGTCTGATCTTTTTTCTTTTTTGAACCCCAGGAAATCATTCAGAATAGGTTACATCTTATTGACTTGGTCAATTCTGTCCATAAAACTGTTTCCTATCCTTTGCCTGGTTGCAGCATCATTAATTTGTGGTTACACCTGAGCGATCTGAGGGCACTGATTTGTGAGAAGACACTTTTACAGACTAGACATAGTTCGAAACTGGTTTTCCAAATTAACAAGCTTCACTTTTAGCCAGTTATTATTCTCGTCTGCTGTAGGTTGCTGGTTGGAGAAGTGTCCAAAGAATTGTTCAAAATGAGTTCAATAATGAGTTCAAAATGTTCAACGTGAGTTCAAAATGATTGTGCACCCTGACAGTTGGCTTTCTCATATTGTTATATAAATGGTTTGTAGTATGCACTCGTAAAGGTGCAACGAAATTTGTCCGGACATAAGTCGTGCAACGTCAACCAACAATCTTCTTTATTCAAATTTTTGAGGGGAAAATAATGTTTCGAATTTAAGTTTGTGAAAATAAAATAGATTCAATACTGTCAATATTGGTCGAATCAAACCTGCATTCAGTTGTCCCAGTGAAACCGCCTAGTAGATGCCAAACACTCCAAACGAAACTCTCATATCGGACAGTCTGGCAGAAACCACTCGCATCATCCACAAATACACTTTCCAATCAGAAGGTGCAGTTTCCCAAAGATTCATCAGAATATCAACCAAAAGTCGCTTTTATAGAGCACATTATCATGTTATCACTCACAAACGCTCAAACTAGCTATGGCCATTGTGTTCGAAATGATCAACGTACCCTCTCCACCGTCTTAAACATGGACTCTGGTCATTCCGGGCGCAGTAGCGATTTGTTTTAATGGATAAAACATTTAGTCAGCGGCGTCTTCCGGTAGCCAACTCAGATAGTTTGCACGTTTATCTGGACCATGATTTCGTCCACCATTAGGACTGTTGGTTTAAGTTACTACTGACATTCACTACGTCAGCGAGACTGCCTTCCGGATTGACAATTTGAAGGGCTCAAAGTGTGGCGATCCGTGCTATCCAAGGATTATTCCTGACAGCATCATGCGCTGATAGATTGGTTGGGATTCCTCACCCAACTATAGGGGCTGTGTCTAAATGTGAAGAGTTTGTAAGTACTTTTGCGATTGATTGCGAATATAGCACAATTGGTATGTTTAAAAATCGGTCTGTGGTGTAATCTAAATATCTGGCTGTTAAACTATTTCGTCTTCTGCTCAATACCGTGAGTCGCATGCACGGAAAGAATTTGTCAATCTGAGAAGGAAAAAAACGATTTTTCCAGCAAACTTAAAAAATAGTTTAGCCTCTGTAATACGGATAAAGAAAATCTCAGAGAGATTAGCTGATCCTGTTGTGTGTAATGGATTGAACAAAATCTCACATTTAGGCTTGTTTATCAGCTCGTTACTCATCCGGCCATACTCCGCTAACGTGTCTTCCATGAGTATGGACGTATACTTTTCATTTCTGTAAACGTGAATGACGATGGTCTGTGGGTGGCTTGATATTCGTGTCAATTGTACTTGGCATACCACTAGTAAAACATTTCTTTTTGATGTTCGACAAAGCCACGACATTCAGCCTTTCAAGATGGAACCTCGGACAAGCAGTAAATTAGTGGTGAGTTATAAACTGCTAGAACGACCTAATGTTGTGGGATATCAGTTTCACTTCTGCCGATTATTCTGAGGTGTAGTCGAAATGAACGTGAAACGATATGCTACTAATTGACCAGTTATACTTGCTATATTGCTGTATTGCTGTATTAGTTCAGACGGAACACCAAACCTAATTTACTCCAGAGGAACTAACTTACTGGTGTGTAGTCTACTTCTGACTAATCAGTCATGGTAATCATCAGTGTACCCAAGCTGATTGAAAGTCTCTTGGGCTTCACATAAAAACTCGACAACGACTAGTCTACGTGGTTTCTTGATTAACCCCTGGGGGAGATTTTCTCGTAGCATTTTTGGGACGAGTGTCTCACCGTATTAATCTGTTAACGTGACTGAATTTGAGGCCTAGGATTGAAAAAGTTTGTGTACCCTATAGTGAACATATGAGAATGAAATGATTGTAAGTCATGGTACATATTTCTACTTATACTTATCAATCTTGTAGCAATCAATTCACACCCTTTTTGAACGTCTCCCTGCCAGTCACTGTTTAAGTTTCAGAATAACAGTCAACGGCGTCCACATTTAATTTGATTGTTCATTCAGCATACGTAGAGTAGAAGTATAGGATTCGGATGACACAATTTTGAGAGTTGTTCAAGTATATGTTTTGTTGTTAGCAACGGGTTTTAATTTCGGTCTTCGTTTTGCCGAAACAACAATCTTGAACAGTGTAAATGCTACAATCGTGTGTTAACGGTATTCACTTTGACACAACTAAGTCCGCACTATTGAGTTGTAATCAGCATGCCATTTAAGAAATTTGATGAAATATGTACGGCCATATATATGTACCAACAATGCACTAGCGGAACCTTCTTTCCAGGCAGTCGGACAGCATGATCAGTATAACAGGTTCATCTGACAGAGAGACTATTGATGATTTGGAGTTACTTCACTTTCGGTAAGGCCATCTAATTGCCGGGATCGCAACACACCTTCCACTAAGAATGTTATGATAAATGTCAATGACAGTCAGATGGATTAGTGATTGCTGAGCCCATGTGATCCAGGAGTGAATGAGTACACAAACCCTTATTCATCTGTCTGCAACTTCACTCATTCTAGCACAAAATCAGTGAAGTCAAATAATTTGTAGCCGAAATGTCCTCACATGAAGTAAGCAACCCATTCATCTCGTCTAACTGCAGTAGTTCATGCCCGATAATTGTCCATATTTTAGTCCAAAACTTTTAAAAGAAAAACAAGGTTACTATGTGTACTTTTAAATAATTACGGCGGTTTAAAATGAAATAACTGCTGATATTTCAAACGGTACCTGTTTTTATTCATAAGCATTTTACATCTGAATGTTCAATGTTCAGTACACACAGATATTTGTATGACGATTTGTAGTGTTGCTTTATTATCGAACGTGTTTCAAGACATTAGCCTATCAACATTGATGAAAGAGCAATTAGTTTCCCCCGAATCAAGACATTATATGTAATATTTATGTAGGACTGGTCTTCGATTGCACAAGTTCAGTTCAGATTGAAATTTTGGGATTATTCATGTACACTGAGCTGAAGTTACACTGATAAGCAAGACCTACGACGGCTTGTTTTATGAAGCGGAGCACTGTTGATGATATAAAGTGTTAAGGTTTGTGTAGTGTTCCGTCTATCCTCATCCGATGACGGCAAGCGCAGACAAAATCGGTCACTCGGTGGTCTCTCAATTCCTTAACAAATATCCTAAGGTATCTGATCCTTGTTACTGCGTCTTTTGTTTTTCAAGCTGCATAGAGAACAGTTACCATGGTTGACTTCACTTCCTGTAACTGTATTATCCTCTGTCTGGCAGTTAGCCAAGGAACTACTATATTTCGCTCTTAACAAAATGTCTCTGGTTTGAATATCTCAATCTACCTTTATCTAGTGAGAAGTCACTTGTGCACACAACTATTTTTGATCATTCGAATACTCGAAATAAGCATGAATTATATGTGGTAAACTGAACAGGTCACTTAGCTCAACATGTGTCACAGAGATGACAGACTACATCCCACTGGAGGAGGGTCGGCAAAAACGGGTTTTCATACAGGCCACCGTTTACTCACTTGTTAACACGTTAAATGATACAGAATGGGGTAACAAAGGGAAATCGGAAAGATGTACAAACTGTTTTCTCTACGCACGTGGACCACAGTGTCTGCTTATCACCAAATTCGGAATTTGTTACACAAGGGCCAATGTATTTTCTCGTTCTACTTTCTCATTTACTCAAAGGTCCGTGAGTAACATGTGCCACTTAAACCGTCCTTATCAGTCTGCCCGATCATGCAACAACGCAATGGCTAGCCGCTCAGCTTAGGCTTGTTCGTGGTATGTTATGCGCTGACGACAAGTGAGATGTATTCAAATCCGTTAACATTGTGATAGACCGATCACTTGTGTTCAGTTGATAAATGGCGTCGAATTACAAGCGTCTCAGCGATTAAACCAAAGAGCTCCATTTGGGATCACTTCAATAAATGGATCAATTGACTTTCTGCGGGTTACTAACCTAACGTACCTTTCAGATTCACTGGAGATCTATACCGATGGACTAATGACGTGAGGTTGGGCTCTCGACTGTATGCACTTCTGAATTATGTCGCGAAAGACTTAGGAGATCATAAATTTTACATGTAAATAAATGATATTTTTGTTGTCCACCCAGCCAGCACCCATAAAACAGCGACAGTCAAATGTTTAACCGAACGCATTCATTCACTCAGTTCATGGCTGGGCGAACGACAAAGCAGTTCGTGCAATAGCTAGACGTGGAATGCGTCGATGTTCTGATGAGTACTGTGTGAAAGGTATTTTTCACAAAAAGGTAGAAACGGGCCACTTACCCCAACCTTTCTTCTCTCTAAAGAGAAGACCGCAAGAATAACACTTGGTCAGAAGTTTTAACAGGTAAAACACTCAATTTCCTCACCAAAGCACCAGAGGAATGTTTCTGTCCATACGGATTTAATACATGCCACAACAGCTAAAGTCCTCATTCCAAGCTCCAAAAAGAAGGCGGTGTTTGTCACCCTCTTCAAAACAGGCTGAGCCACTGGACAGTAATTCTCACTTTAGACTCCTCCAAGTCACTCCTGCAAAAGTTTATCATTGATAACTGAACATGCACTTATCATTTGTCTGAAACAGACCCCTTGTTATGACATCGACTTTTACTTACACTCCCCTTCAGAATGGTGCTCAGCAGAAAGGTCTTTGAAAAAATATCCCGTGTCACATAGAAACACGATCGTTTTTAGAGCGTATTCAGCGCATTGTCTATATTTCTGTACAATAGTAAATAAGAAGGAGAGTTAGCAGGGGTTTTATTTAATAAATTTTCTAAGCGGAATGTGTAAGCTGACAAACACAGAGGTCGGAGACCAAATCATCGTCGTGACAATTATGTGTAATGCTAAAGAAGTCTTCGTTCCACATTAAGTTGGTTTGAAATGTAGAAGAAGGTAAGAACCGTGGTCAGCTACATTTGAGGTTTGAGTCATTAACCAGAAATTTCGTAATACTTGTCAGCGATCAAAATGTCGCTCACAAGCTCAATCATTTCTATAATTTCAGATTGGAAAGATGTCACAGTCAAAGAATAATCGATTGGAGTCAACAAGTCAGTTGCTGTTTCTCCTCTCGAGGCGCAGGGTCAATCAGCGCATTACCCACAGACCAGTATGCTTGAGCGTTTGAGAACTAAGTCTTGCCTGATATGAGGTCGCCGGCGCAGTGCTCAACACAGTTGGCCCATAAGAGCGCGAATGAACTTCAAAACCTGTCCGTCACAAGTATATGTATCACTGAAGGGAACCAGCGAGACGGAAACTCGAGCACAGTGTTTCTTTTCAAAAGAATCTGTCCCAAATGTCTGTGCAACAACCTTTAACAACTGTTCCATTTATGTCAGTATTCTGTCAGTCCTAAAAGAAGAACACCTAAATCCGGCAAAGTATACTTCTACCATGTGGGATTCTGTCACAGAAAGTGCATGTTTCAATGTGGGCCTTATATTGAAAGCTGAGGTAGGACAGCAAACCGAGAACATGTAAGCCCCATATTTCAACCCTACCCTGGTCACTTATTTTAAGTTACTATGAAATCTACCAAGTGATCCATGATACAGACCGATCCACTAAGGTTCCCTACGCAATAAACGCTGAGATCAGCCAACATTGTTGTGTTAAATGAACATCGGTCGTGTATAGTTTGACAGGCGTATTAAGAGCACTCACATGTTCTACCTTGTTCACACCCAAATGATTCCCACCATTTTCACAGCATATCATTGCTAAATTGCTGTCACCTGATTACTAACAAAGCTGCATATGGTTGACTTTTAGAACAAATCATGCATGACATTGATGGTCAGTAATTGTGAGTACCAACTTTTCTAAAAAAACAATGAGAAATAAACTATCTCACCACTGATCAATCGCAAAAAATAGGGACGATATATTATCCGCTGCAGGTTCATTAGAAAAATCACGACAACAAAATGTGTTCATCATATATATATATGGAATATAGTATAAAACAAATTCGGAATATATCCAGGAGATCCTTATGGACATATCTATACAAGATAACCCTAGTGGGTCGTTCATTATACACGTGATCGAAGCAGTAAACATGAACGTGTATTCAACAATTGCCAACCAAGTGTTGATTACCTGACCTGAGAACACACCACAGAAGCTTCCAAGTGTTTGACGGTGGTTTTTGTGTAGAATCTCTGTCTAAAACGCTCCGCATATATAAAGGCTTCAGCAAGCAGCAAATTTGGTTGTTACAGCTCGTCTATTTTTAATTAGCAGAGTATGGTGTGTGTGGAACAAACACTTGCGAGCTAAACCAGGACTGAAGGCAAATGAATTTTTATTACCAGACAGGTGATGGAGTCTTTAGTCCGACAAATCTGTATAAATATTTCTCAACCCTACAAAGAAGTTCTGCCGTACTGATGAATCCTGCCAGTCACGTAACCAATATGTGGCTTATTTGTTCGGACATTTCCAAGTTCGAAATCGGTATCGAAAAAGGGTTTCAGTCAAGAAATTAGAGCGAACGATTCCAAAGATCTTCAGATAGCTTCCTCACACTGGCCTCATTGATCAGAAGAACTCAACTCAACTCACTTCAAAACGCTGTGTCACCCTTCGAACCTATAGTCTCCCAAAACGCACAAGGAAGGCTTTTTGTTGAGGCCCATAATTTCTATGGTCAATCCCACCTATCATCAACTTGCTCGATGGCTAGTTGAGATATTTGGGCCAGTATGGTCCGGACTCAATACAGTTGACTTCAAAAATACATTTCAACTTTTCGTCATCGTTTATGGTGTCAATGGTAACGTTTCGATGTCAGATAATTGCTTGCGAAGGTTTCAATTTATGAAGCGGTTAGTACTGTTTATGATAACATGACTACACATGATCTCCAACTTAGAATTCCTCCAGACGAACTAAGCAAATAAAGTCATCTCTACACTCGCAACGTGCAATTTTCATTGGATGGACTTTATTGTAGACAAGCAGACGGCCCTGTATTGGTAGACATATGCAACGGTTACTTCGAGCGGCGGGCTTTTTATGGAATAATACAGGCCATGTTTTATGGAAGACAGGTATACAGTATATCTCTTCTTAATGCATCCAAAGTTGGAAGGCTTAAACTGTACGCCAAGCTGAATTCTTCGTAAAGAAACATTAAATTCAAAAGTGGAATCAACGGACAAATGTTTGTCCTGGATGTATTAGTGACAAGAAAAGCGGACGGCTGGTTAGCTGAGTTCACACAATGAGAAGCTCCTGGTCGGATCAGTACCTCCATTTTAAGGGGTTTCCGCCCACATCCTAAAAAGTCGGATTTGTTTGCACACTGTTCAGTCGAATGAATCAAATGAGAGGTTTGAACAACTTTGATGAATAGTGGTTACGCTCCATGTTTTATCGATAAGTATTCTAAACCACCCGATCCAAAAAGCTGTCATCATAAACATACTAAAAAGTATTTATCGCTCTATTCTTTTCAGAGCGTACAAAGTTTCCAGTACAGTCAGAAGCAGACACGTCAGCCGGCGAGCGGAATTACAATACCGAAAAGCGGGTGTTTTATAAAGATAAGACAGATGCTGTCGTCTTGAAAGTGTGACCCATTATCCATGACCGTCAACTCTAACTTGATCTATAATTTCGCTTGCCCCTGCGAAAGCAGCCAAGTCAGCCGCATGTCAAGGCAACTGGGAACAGACCTTAATGAACACATCCTCGGATGTTTGACTGGTTCGACAGACGGGACTTCGTGTAGCGTCTTTACCAGACACCTGAAGGAAACGGTACACAATGGATGCAGCTACGGTCCTTCAAATTATGTACTGCCCGAAATCGTGGCACAGGTTTAAAATTACAGAGGGTGTGGCAATTTGGTGGACCACCCCTGTTCTTTGCGTGTACAAACAAATGCTGGTCTGCCTTGCGTTACCATGGTAACTACTTTCTGTTGCTTTATCTTGTTTCATTTTTTTCCGCGTTTACTTATCTCAAACTGACAGTAATCTATGATTTCGGCCTGACCCTAACCTCTCTTCTTTTCAGCATTCAAATCAACGTGGCTAAGAGCTTCCAACAATTGACCTTTGACCCGCATTTCTTGAAAGTTCAACACCAACACTCGCACCGTTATTAATGACATCGCCATGCCACTTCGTTTGGTATGTCAATACAAGTAGTTTGTAATATTTTTGCTGTCGTAACTGATGCAAAGCGAATCGACTATTCTTGTACGGCCTATGCTCTACTACTCATTAGTTTCAAACTTTAGAATTTTCTGAACAATATCACGCAGGGATGCGACTTCATTGTTGCTTGCCGTTTAGTCGCAAGATTCATAGGGAACAACCATGCAATAAGTCAGTTTGTCACCCATCAGATCAACTAAGCCGTTTACGCGAGATACTCAACAGATTTAAGCTGGTAGATGCTATAAATCGATGCATGCTCAGAGCTTACTAGGGTTTGTTTTCACTGATAAGTGAATTCATTCGCAATTACCTAATTTTATGTCTATATCTCACGTTATAGTTTTTTAATTGCAATGGCATCTAATTCATAGACTTATCAATGTGTACATACAACAAGACGACGATTTGTTTTTGAGTTCGCGTGTATGGTTTACAGAGTCGGATTCCAGTGTGGCGTCTATATTAATTTGAGGCAAGTTGTGAGTGGTATTATCTTGAATCAAGTCAAAGTTGCACTCTTATCTTGCTTATTTAAATCAGCAAAAGTTCAGTTGTTTGTACTTCAGTCTACAGATACCTGTCAGTTTGAGAATAAAAATGTACGTTAGTTTAACTCTGTGGTTGTTTGTACTTGTGCTTTGAGTAACAGAACATTCCGATTTCCTGAGTGGGACCTGAATAGTGCATAGGATTTGTCCAGCGGTCCAAAGTATTGCGTGCTTACCGTTGTGCGGCACCAAAAGTAGACATACAGTGTTCATCATGCATACTTCATTAGAAGTACCATGGACAATGTCAGTGAAATCGTTGCAAGAGCAACTGATAGATTATTGTAAATTTAGTTTGTATAGGGTTATACGATAACTGTTTTGGTCGAGCCTGAATGTCAAATTCCAGATGACCCACTCACGATTATCATAGGAAGATGATTATCCAACAACACCAACTAGTAACCAGCGCTTCCACAAACCGCGCTGCACCTTATTGCTTGTGAGGTTGTCAATAGCATAATGGTCGGTCGATTTCGTGTGAAAACTGGTTTTGTAGCTTCTTTAGTCTGTCAAACTCTGCATAAGGCTGTTCCACCTTGAGTAATGTTCTCAGCAGTTCCAAAAAAGGTTTATCTCGTAAGGTTTTCTGCATATGTGTTTGTTGAAAATGGTTCCATTCTGCTGCCCCCATATTATTTTGCGGTTGGAACAAACTTCATTCACATAAACCAGCGACACTCTTCCTGTGTGCCACACTCGACTCAAAGGTGACCCTCTGTGAAATTCTTGGTTGCAATCTCTCCTTCAACGATTTTATTCCCAAAGTAAAGTTCTTTCTTTCCGAACAGGCTTATTTTCTCGTGATAAGAAATTCTCGCCTCAATTATAGTCTTATTTACGTCCACCTGGTTGTCTCAAAAGTCGCCAGTTGACGTGATTTTCACTTCAACTCACTGAATATTTTTAAATGTTCAACTATGTTTTACTTGGTCCTGTTTTTTGTTTCGAACCGAACACCAAGAACACTTGATTGAAGCCTCAGTATTCGGATAGGCTTTTCAGCTAACCCACTCAGAACGGACTCACGACGGTTGCGGTGCAAATTTCGGTCTTGAGAAGAATGTCCACCAGTGATGTAGTACTATAAAAGCCACACTAGAGTTTTGTGTCTTCATTCTAAGTGAACCATCCAAAGGGATTTTTTCTAATTACTGCGGCTAGGACCAAGTGTGGATAGGATCCAAATCCCCAAATTCCTGTTGGTGGTATTTCACTTTAACATTCTCAGCAGATTTTGTGGGTTATAGGGTTAATCCTGGGTCCTCTTCTCAAAGATGTGTAGCTGCCCTCTACACCTTGAAAATAAAAGGATACATCGTTTATCTAAATGCAAATGTTAATCAAATGTGATATTTTCCCAAATGACTTTACTCAACTTCCGCGCTACTCACGAGTAATTCATTTCTTCTCCCAGATCAATCTTGCCACCAAAACAGAAAACCGTTTACACTGATAGAAGAAAGTTATCTACTTGCGTTTTCTTCTCGAAAATTTTTCAATTTCGTTTCTTATTCACCGCTTCACTAATTGATGCGATTACCTCAGTGGTTGTCTCAATCATATCACGCTCCTTTTGCGTCTTATTGAAACACGTAACAATACTGGTTAAAACGTATAAAAACGGTCGGCAAACAATCCAATTTTCAAAAATGCTGGTCACTTCTATGAATTTCAGCAGGACTCTTATTTAAACAAGTTGCTAAGATAATTGCTTCATTTGGGGCTACCGCAATATACTTCCGACCTGTTCACCTTTTAAAAATAGTGGTTGCCGTCAACACTTTTGACTTCTTGAACAATTCACTTCTTTTTTATTGTGTTTGTCTTTTATTTGGTTTTAGTTCACTCGTGAAAAAGCTAGCCGGCCAACCAAAATGTACTATTTGCTTTTTTGTCCGTTAGGAATATCTACCATGCGAATATATGCGAGTTTTCTAAATTTGACTTAAACTGACAATTGATAATGCTGGTTAACATTGCATTGGATAAACCACCCTACTGGTGGGCCATCTGTTGGAGTTAGCCGGACAGCTATTGTCTTCTGTCGAAGCGATTGGGCAACTTGAGCATAGTTCCTGTAATGTGTGATAACAATGACGGAAATATCTGTACCGTTGTGACGCGAAAACTTTGAGAGAAGGTTAAGTAACGGCCATCGGAAAAGTACACATGACTTTCAAGGTCTAGCAAGAACGTTTATTGATTTATTGCAGTGTTAGAGAAGTGGTCAAATGAGCTACAAAATATGGCAATCTCTGTGTTCTCGGTTCGAACGGGTTTCAAACATTTTTGCAACAACAATGCCATCTTTCCAACTTCACCAGAACCTAATTAGGAGTACATGTTGCATGCACATTAGTCTGCCAATTTATAACTTCAGTTTAAGGAAGTGACAAAATAACGTTTCGCCTCTGGATAGGGGAATAAGGTCCACTACGAACTGCCCAAAACGCACTCAGATTTCCTAGATGACAGCCTGTTCCGAGCCACTGACTTTAGCATATCGTTTCGTTCCAAACAAACAAACTTTGTGAAGATACGGACAAAACCGATATAGTATTACATTTGTAAAGCTGATCATCAATGTGGTAGGATAGGAAATCAGTTTACCAGCCAGGCAAATTCATAGACTGGCGGTTAGTGAAAAAATTCACTGTTCAGCATAGAGGGGGAAGCCTGTGGGCCTCAATCGACTAAGTGATCCGAATACTGTGATTATCGCCTGCATTCAACGCGTGCGTTACTATGTTTCTTGCAGAGAAACGCTTATCGCTTGATGACCACTTGAAATTGAACGTGAATAAGATGTTTGATGTGAGGTGTTTTCTGCTCAACGGTACGTCACGTGTGTAGAGACTTACAAATTCACGTCAGTAGCCGGTAAACCGGAGGTCAAACTACAGTTATGCAATAGGCCAATTATGTATCTGGTGCCTTCTACCGGAAGCTGCACGTTTGAGTAGTATTGCTTTTGAGAGAAAGTTGACAAAATCGATCCACAATGGAAAACAGCATTGAGGTGGAAGTTGTAATCTAATCAAATTTGTTAACTTTATTCGACCTTCTGTTGTGACACATCCATTTCGAGAGTCACATCTGTCAGGAACATCTTTGCCATCAGTGGATATCTCGCCGACGATAGAATTTGAACGCGTCTAATCAAAACTATCATTTGACAACTGCAGGCAGTAAATTATTAGTCGCATATGTTTAACCTTGCCTACGTTATAAAGAATGGATTAACAGCACTTCAAGATCAGCCGACTGTAAATCAAACGAGGTAACAGGTTTCAATGTAAAATCAACTAACCTGAAACAGATGACACCATGAAGCAGACAGATTTGGTCCAGCTTGTTTACGGATCGGCAAGATGGTGACAGTTCGAATGTTGTTTTTGCCGTAGCCACCGGTTTCAAATCACATGACCGTGGCTCTCACGTGGAGAACTAGCTCAAGTGGGCAGTGGACTTCCTCCGTCTACATGTAAACAAAGTGAACGACAGAATGTGTTCTGAATTACTGTGAAAATCTTAGTCGAGTCGACGGTCAAAGACAGTGAGCAGGTGGCATTCATTGACTTTTTATGCATGACTTTCAAAAATTAAAACTCCGTATTTTTGTGCCGTTTTTGTTTATGTTTTGAGTTCCCTTAGATCAGCCTGACTGATCCGATATACTTCACTAGGTTTACAACACACGCTTTACTCTGCCATTTACTGTTTTACCAACCGATCTATCGTCTCTTCGGTCCACTGATCTGCGTTGTGAGTTTACGAGCAATTGATAGCCTTGTATATCAATGATTTTTGGCATTTTTAAGTGTGCGCAAGTTGTGATTTGTTTTGGTTCCTCAAACTAATTCATGATGCAGCTATTGTTAGTTCGTTAAGCGTGCTGACGATAGCAATTGCGTTTTTGAGAATATGTAAGACAGAAAGTTACAAACGTACTTTCAAGCTGCTAACCCACACAAAAGTCGTCAGCGATCGTAGCCTGAGAACAAATCTATTGACCGACATAGTTCATTTGCGAAATTAACTTTCTGGAGGTTGTCTCTCGAAAAGGCTATTAATGATGCAACGCAGATTGGCGGAACTCAGCTAGTCTTGTTATATATAAAAAGTGCGATTTCACTAATGTATATAGCGAAGAAGTAATTACCAGTTCAGTGTGAAAGGCAACAACTGGTTCGCTAAGCTAGTATAACTTTTAATGGCTTGGGTTAGGTAATCAAATATGTCATATCACGCAATCTGCCTTCCTTCTGGTAAACACAACTTGCAATTAACCAACAATCAAAAGTACTCATATAAGCCTACGATAGAATCACTTTACTGAGAAGCGAATAAATCATTTCTTAGTCATTCGGTACCATCTATATTGTCTAGGCTTGTGTATGAACTGCTAGTGTGAACAGTACATTGACTTGAACATTGTATTTAAGCATTGAATTACGCTTGGTTTCGATTAGTGCACTAGTAGTCGGATTACAACAGCAAAGATCACGGCTAACAGTGCGTTCAAAGCGGTTTTTGTCGAAAGAAATTTATATACGGTAGTCAGGAACAGCATATTTTACGATTTATTGCCTGGCAAAGTTTGCTGTATTTAATTGTCTACAGATTAGTATGTTATGCGAAGTTGTAAATTTTGTTTAAATCTCCTTGGTATGTGTATACTGAATAGGCAGGAACAACTGGGTGGAACACGAGGACCTAACTCGGTTTCTTATTCACAAAGCGATCAACCTAATCGAACAACTTTATTTGAACTCATTAGCGATTGCCGCTGAAAGCACACATGCAACACTTCTTTTGTGTTTAATACTGGGTAGGTCGCAAGACTGTCTGGATTGCGGCTTTGAAAGAACGTGAATTGGGATGCATCGTGCGGTAGGTTGAACTCCACTGAGCACGAAAGTCAAGGTCAGTGCCAGTTTTTGATGATGGCTGACTGAACAGCATTTTTGTACGTGACAGAAATCATTAAGTATATTCCTTTCGAAATGAAGAAATATGTGATAATTCACCAATGAAAGTGATTCTGTATACGTACTGCATATTTTGTGCGAACGCTTCCTTAGGATAAGAAAATTTCCTATTATAAATGAATAATTGTTATTCCCAACAAACGTTGCATAAAACCTCGAGACAGATGTCAGTAGCTATTTGGACAATGTTTGTTGTAAGATATGGCTGACTAGAGAAACAGTCAGAAAGGTTTTACACTTTTAAATGCACGCGATTCCTATTATAACCACTTCCTACACTCATCATTTTGATGGTGTTGATGCAAACGGTAATCAGACAATTCCCGAAGAGTGCATTCTGTGGAAAAAACTGAAGCACAAACTCTCGACGGACTAAACTATCAATTACCAACATGATTATTCTAAGGAAACTATGAAGGAACATAAAACCCAGCACCACAGTGAAGATCTTGCTTAAAAAAGAGTTATGATTTAGCAGTTCGTTGTGTTTAGATCGATGTTTACTGAGAAGTCAGTTAAGTGGTTGCTCACAACTGCAGGGTTTTTTCCTTTATCTTAAACACGATCAGTTTTCTGATAAAACAACCGGAATTCCCAGACTAGTAACTTTCCATTTTGCTCACATTTCCTTCGTTTTGCACTCTAAGTACGTGGCATTGTCTTCACACTGATATAAATCGCATAAGCGCCAGAATCAGAACGATAACAACTGGGCAAATATGTTTCAGTGTAATCATAGGGAAAATAGCACATATATTCAATGACGATCGTGCTAGCTTACCACGAGACAATCACATCAGTCTGTCATATTCTGGCAAAACTTTACCTGAAACAACTTTTGGGTCACACTTTTCAGACATTTGAGGACTCTGTCACATTTCTTCCTGATTAGTTTCCACTGAAGGCGATCTCATTCACACTCTTCGGTCAAGAACGTGAAGCATTTAAGTATATTGGATATACGGATAGCAACAATAATAAGTACACCAGTGAGTGGAATTTAAAAGAAAGAAGGATTACTATCAGTACCTGGGCAAACAAACTAGATGAGTCAACAGCTTATACACACAAAAGGCCAGAGGGCAAGTATCGATTACCATTACTTCGGAGACTGCAAATTATTTAGTATTCCGGTTGCGAAATAAGTAAAACGAGTTGGTAAGGTACAAAACGTGACCTTTTTAAGTGATAAATCATACAACGGATGGTGTAGCACCTCTGTTCTCACATTCCCTTGTCCTTGTCTGAGTCACTGTGAATCATCCACTTTGACATACGGTCAAATACTCTTTGTCACAGACACCGAGTTGAACTACTGATATAGCCGTCACTGCACCCACTGATAGATTACATGTGGTACAGAACAATTTGGCTGGTCACGATTATGTGCAAGCTGAACAGCGGTCCCACTAATGAGAAACAATAGCATTTCTTCCGTAAGGTGTGGACGAGTTAGTGTAGACTTCCGAATTATGGCAATTGTGGTTGGTCACCTCTGAATGATAAGTTCATAGAGACCCGCTTCTTAAGAACGGTAAACACGAGAATCGTGATGGGTCTCCTCTGTCCGCGAATATCGACACCTTTGACCTCTCCTCTTCTGGTGAGCAGTCACTGATACAGACCTGTCGGACTGCAAGAAACAGGATTCACACCAATCTTCCTTTGTAGATAATCGACTAAATAGGAAAAGTTGCAAAATTTGACCGCTCCACCTGTCTTTACGATGAACTGAACGTTTTACTGGGATATACCTTCTTGTGGTAAGTAGAATGGTTTACTGAACTTCGGACGCTCATGAAATATTATCAAAAAGCCTCATCACAGTCGAAGAAGTTTCGACCGGTCATGTGTTTAAGGATGAAAACAGAAAACTGAACCGTAAATTTTCGACTAGTTGCTATGAGAAGTCGTCATCATACGTGACAGCAAAAGCGCGCTATCTGGTGAAGCTTCCAAAGAAGATTAGAAAGCCCAGACGTTTCTTAATATGTAAGAACATTACTCTGAGGGCGCTTGGAATTCTATGGAGACAAATGTACATGCACGCTTTTTATCACAGATCTTCGTTTCAAAACCAGCGAAGAATTTAATCATAATTCGGTGCTGCAATTATCCTCATGGGTTACAACAATCGTTCTATTTGTGCTGATTGTGTTTGTGTGAGTAAATTAGTTGCAAAAACTCCACACTTCCACACGGCATTCAAATTCGGAAAAATTTCAATTATCAACAATCATTTTGTGCACCAACTTGTCACAGTTCCCTCCCCACTCGTCCGTCCTGCAATGAAGATTGTGTTTTTCAACTCAAATTGCATCCATTTATTTCAACTGTTTTTCTTCAATTACTGACAACTGGATTCGTATGTGAAGCAATTTGTTACTAATGTGACAGCTACAATGTCGCTTTTCGTTGGTTCGTAAATATTCAACACTAGTGTAGGTGTGTGTATGTGTGAATGCAGCTTGCAACATTATATGCAAACCAGCTTGTCTGATTAAATCACTACCGGTGTCCTAGGAAGTAAATACATCTTGAGACTTTCCTATGTCTACTTCCACATTCGTCATGTTTTTTTACAGTAAACTGTGCATCTGCTTATTAGGTCAGTGTTAGGTAGGCTGATGTCAGATCTGCGTGAATAGCCGATTAAACGTGTGAATTACCGAGCAGCCAACAATTCGCTCAGTTGTAAGTTGTAGTGTGATAACCTGTATCCACGAGTTTTGTTGCCCACAGCCTAGCGTCACAGTAGCATATTGAATGACTGATATGTAGTCGGAAAGCTGGCGAAAATAAATCAGCTTTCATTGACATCCGCCTGCCACTCGGCAGTCACCTAGACACTTCAACTAACTTCGTTCAAACTAAACACTGGATTGGAGTTTGCTTCCAACTAGGGCTCACCAATATCACAACCTGGTGAAAACCAGTGGTCGAACTCAATCTCGCGTTCTCTAGGCTCAACCGTGTTGACTACCGCACCGCTGGCTTTACAGTGGACACGAAATTGACCCTGGTTGTGAGTTCATTTGTTATAGTTGACAGGATAGTTGGTTTATAACTTCCGATTAGAGATCGCCGCGTGAACCCGGTTCACAGAATACTGTGACCGAGCAAATAATTGCCCGTCATGCCCCATTTGAGATCGACCGTTCAGGGGCAGTTCGAACCTTCAATTTTATAATTATATGCGTGACATGCAGATCGGTTAGCAAGCTCACCCAGTCACTAGCAAACCTGTTCATCTTCAGCATACTCAGCCACCTATTGAAGATGCGTAAGTTAATGCAACCGCGCAACACATCAAGCCCTTACGTAAAAAATCGTGGACAACGGTAGGGTTCCTGTAGACTGAGGTTGCGTTCAACATTTCGTTGATATCATCAATCACTTGCTTTCTTGTTGTATTATGAAGCATAAATATGCATTATTGCACGAACTGCCTTTGGTTTTTGAAATTATATCAACCGTTACCTAGCCTTTCAAACGTTACTGTTGCGGTTGTTTCCCTTCAGATTTCGTCCAACTTCGGGTTCTTCATTCTTCCCTTCAACCCTCTTTCTAACAGGGATTCACATGTGAATGACAGTGTAATGTTTCCTGTAATTTTGCACTTTCAAGGGATTTGACAAGCCCCTCGTCACTGGATCTAAAGACATCTACCACAACACTTGAAGAATGCCACGAATGGAGGTCAATCCCAGTATTGCTGGCGGTTGCATCATATGGTAGTTAGTAACGAAAAGACCTAGTGGGACAATATGTATACACCTTTGGGTGTTCTTGCTATTGACTGTACGATAAAACCTTTGTAAATTTCACACACCTCAGTGGCGAAAGACGTGGTATATGCCAACTTGACTCCGAGAATAGGTAGCATCTAGAGAGCTTTACCAGCCAGCTCTCCTTTACTCGTTCAAGATATCAATAGGTAGGAGATAAAACTTTACTAGATAGGGTACAGAAAACACTCACTTTACTGATAAAAAGTCGCTCCTGACAGGTTGCCTCACCTCTAGACGATCGTCTAGTCTGCATGTAAATAGGTCTCCTTTGGTGCTCACAAACCAAGTTAGCCCCGTATGATACAGCCACACTCGTTCTAACATTATCTTTCATTCATCCTGGGTTCACTGGATTTTTTACGGTAAGTCGAAGAGAAAAGATTCCCCTGATCCTAACACTCACACTTACAACAAACCTTCGTTAATGACTGATGGTTCCATCGACTAACAAGCTTCCTGGCAAAGTACGTGTATTTTAGTACGACAGCATCCCGGTGGCATCACAAATTAGTAAGTCAGTGAATGCTTCATTTTTTGTTGAATTACTCTACCGAAACAAAGGGAGACGAAGGGTAAAAGTTTCTGAAATTTCTCACAAACAAACCAAAGTGCTACGGTTTCAAAATGTTAGTACAATGCTCCGGTCGACAACAGACACTCCTAACGAATGGCTCATCAAAAAACGTCACCGCTCCTTTAGTCTGTAAGCAATTCAATCCCTGATTGTACCTACGTTCTACTTTTTTGTTTCGCTGACTTTTGATTGCAATATCCGACAGCCCAAAGCACCCTGTTCCAAATCGTGAGCTTTCTTCTACACTCCTTTAGCTCTATCGACACTCTACCTTCATCTGATTCTGCACGTTTGTGTGATTACTAACTATCACTTAGTTAGGGTTTTGTAGTGCGATTTTTCTCGACAATGGTTTTTATTCGTTGAAAAGCAGCATGGTTATCCGGTACCTAAGAATTGATTTGGGTAATATTGTGAATCTCATCAAAATAGCAAAGTTTGTTTATAATCACAGCTTTTCAGCTTCGTGAATGACTCGATCTGCTTAAACAATCGTTTTGTTTGAAAGCAAACCGTACATACGCTTCACGTGCATGTTTGAGGGTAAAAATGAACACACAACTAGGTGCTGTTCGTGGCAACTCAATCTCACTCATGGGAAATAGTTGGTAAATTGATCACTCTTTAGATGACTTCTAACTACTCCATAATTTTTTTTGTTTCATTAAAAAAAATTGCACAGGTGTCCCGAACATTTGTCTGCTAACTTCTCTGACTTAAATAGTCAGTTCAGGACACTTGGTAAGCCAGTCAGTCCAATAATCCCGTGACTGACTTCAAACTTATGGGAAAAAATGTGATATGTTTAAACAAGAGGCACTGAGTCAGATGTCTATTAACTATCATGGTAAGCAGACAGACAGTTTGTTACCACAATGTCACAGTGGTGATCTTCTGTTCCTATGGATGTGTTTCTATCTAACAGAAGTCAGTTATCAGCGGAAACAATGCACGGAAATTCACTGGATTTGTTCATCAATATCTTTCTTAACACGTATTTCCAATCTATATCATTAACCAAACAAACCTAGGAATCCGTCGACACAGTTCCGTGTATATCCTTTGGTTAAAGTTTTCTTGATAAACAGAAAGAACAGTGCACTCCGTCCACAATCTTTAATTATACTCAGGGGTTCCTAGCTAATTTTGAAGCATGACGTCATAGAGTACGTACCTCTCGTGTCCACCCAGCTTAGGTGATTGCAAGCCATAATGTCGCAAAACCGTTTGAAACGGTTTCATTTATTCAGGCCATGTTAGCGGAGAAAGTTGCTTCATAAAATCTGTAGAACTGCAGGTTTTTCTTACCACGTTCAAGGTCATCCAATCACAATAGGTGAGTAGTTTCTTATTGGAAGCCCGATTGGTCCATGTGTGAATGTTCTGGAGGTAATTTGCAGACACTGACACCGGTCAATTAAAGCTACTAGATTGTTAGACAATGAAGCGAGATCATGAATTCTATAGATTGAATGTTTCGGTTGGTAGCGTCTCATAGCATGTTTGGTACACCAACGGCTTGATGAAACCGCTGTCGGAAGTTGCGATTTGCAATAAACATGGGAATGTCGGCACCCACGCATACGCTAGCTCATGTTAATTGTATTTGATTAGGTATTCCACCTGAACGAAGTTTCTTTTCGTTACATTATGTATCTTTCTCAAGCCGGAACTCAACCTGAGCCAGAGTGCCGTCCGGTCATGTGTGCAATGTTGAGCTAATTAACATTACAGCACACTAGTTGTGTGCCCATCACATGCAATAGCTCTCATAAGCCTATTATCACAGTTCTTAAAGGAGTGGGTGTGAGCTTTTTATGGACTTTGATTGTATCAGAGGAATCTAGCGGAAATTCACCATTTCGTGGCTGTTTTCTTGAAAACATTGGGGGTTTACTTGTTTAGAATAAAACAATTAGGTTTCTGTTACCAAAGCGGAGTATCTCGACTGATGTTACCAGTGTTCACTGAGATCAGTTTGGAGAAGAATGGCAACGACTTTTCGAAAATGAATATACGAACTGTTATGATTGCACATTAGTTCAATCTGTTTCGTTAAAGTAGCTAACCACAATCTGTTGCGCTTCAGTTTTCATGCATGCATGTCCCAAGTTCGGATGAACTCGCTCAAATGGCGCTCGCCTGAGACACCCAAGATAACGCTCACAAGATCAGATTTGCGCCGATCAGTGACGTCCGATGAACACTGTTAAAGTGTAACACCAACAGACTGTTCGTATACTAGAGACCGTCGATTCTGACGGTGTTTGCTGATGGCTAGGTAGTCGGATAACAGCAGTGCTGCATTTCATGCTCTTAGGTAGCAATTCCGACTACATAGATGTCGAAGTTCCTTTCATGCAACCGATCTGTGCTGATCGGTGAGAAGACGTCAGTTTTGTCGAGACTGTACTTGAAAATTGTACAACTGGCTCACTTGTTATCTTGTCGCTATGTTTCAAATACAAGCACACTGGCGGTGAAACAGTGTGCAACTAAAGGTTTGAAAAATGAGTTAGGCGACAAAAGACTTACAAGGATGTCAAAACTTGCACATTTTAGCAGACTTGCATGCGAATTCAAGGAAGGAACTTCAAAAGGAAACATCAGTGTTACACCCCGAAAGCTGATACAAACACAGCGTCTGACTGAATGTAATTTCGATTCGCTGAAGCAATTTAAACGCATACCAATGTTGGGAAATTGTTCAGGCCACTAGCATCAATTTTGGAGTCGGAATCTCCATTATAGTGAGCCATTTGCATATGATCACTTTCAACTAGGTCTTGTAGAAGCCATATTGGGCCATCACCTAACATAAACGAGTTAATACTTGTTCAACTCATTGCACTCCAAGTGTTAGGGTTCGAAGTGAAAATTTTAATGCGGGTTGCCGAAAGCTTCAACTGAGCCGGGGGGCGATTGGATTATTACGTTACGTCACTTAACAGTGGACTAAAATTCTCTCTTTTTTCTTTCAAATTTCTTAACTGTTTTCTGATTATTGGGGTCTTACTGTATATGCAATAGGGAGACAAATACCATGTGAAACATCGTGTGGTACGATGGCCACTTTAATATTGTTTTCTTCATCATGTATCCCCATGAATTATTCACATGAATATGAGTGCGTTAAATCATAAGGTAGACGGCACTTTGTGTCCTTCGATATTTCACAAAAGAATTATTTCGAAATGTAGATTGCATAGTTACCGTAGAACTCCCAGACAAGATACTGTGTTTGACTCTGGAGATAACCAATCAGCTCAGGTGAATGCAAATACCACTCATCTCTAGTGTTCTTCACAAGTAGAAATCAGCCTCTCAACAAGAAGACGTCACACTCCGAACTCAAGCATTTTACGAAATGCCTTGGCTTTAGAGAATCCAGAGTAACGGACATTCCTGCTTCTGTCTGTGAACGATATAACCGAACAAATGTTACTATATTATCAAATGATGGATGAGGTATACGATTGCAGTCTTTCTGGCCTGTATTTGCTTATAAGATCACGTGTTTTCCGATAAACGAGCGTTTACGCATCACGCAGGGACGTTTTTTACACAATCGAACACTATTTTCAACCTACTACACCGTAACGTTAACTATGTGACTGTACTCCACAAGTTTTCGTAAGCGAATAGTTCTCAGGTAAGATTTTCTCATACCAGCTTGTGAGTACCTCAGTAGTTGGACATTAAATCATACACTGTACAATGTCATGTTCGAAAATTTCCTGCAAGCCGTTGAATTTTGTTGAGAAATCTATACGGAGTATATTAACTTTCTTCTGTGTACGTAGAACGTTAACAATAATGACGACAATATTTTAGATAATTGCATTTAAATTAGTTTGATTTTAAAGAACTGCCATTATTTCCCATGATTTTGATTTTATGAAACTTAGTCTTGCAGGGAGGGACAGCAGGAATATACATGAAGCAAAGACCCAGCAAGCCGTATACAAAACTCAGAGATGATTTACAATAAAGTTGAATGTCCCTACGAAATGCTTGGGGTTCTAGCATTTTGCGGCTATAGGATTTTTGAAAGCTCCCCTCCTCTTGGTCTACTGAACAGGTTTTTTCTTTGCGTTTGACAACGGGAATCGTCAGTAAAACAGAAGGCTCAGTAAACTCAGAATTAATGGGCTATAACTCTCAGCGGTTCAATTTGTGATGGGTTTTCCCATCAGACTTATCATCTGTGAGTTGAGGTCGCTGGTTTTACTGTTTTGATTCGGCTTAGTAAATTACCGGACAGTTTTTCTCTCCAAATTTGATAACTTCATATTTTTGACATTTTTATATTTTATTGTATATTTTAAGGAAGGTGGTACACCCCTTTTGCAACAATTGATTCACAAATCGGTAAGCGCCAGTAGCCAGTAGGAAAAAGCAAAGTGACTACACCTAAAGGAAGTGGAATTTCAGTCTCAAGAGAATGCACTAAATCCGCAAATGACAGAAGTTCATCACAATTTCACAGGGGTTTTCTAGGGAAGTTGGTCACAGTGATTTTATAATCACTGTGTGGCCCATTAATTTTACACTGAACGGTGTTAGTGAGTTTGCTGTGTCAGTCGTTTCCAGTCTACAGTTATTAGCAGAATTCACGGGAATTTTCATCTGAATTCAAGGAGATAAACTACATAAAATTCTGTCAACTGAAGAAAACCGTCCGGATAATTGTGCATATGCATACGACACTGCTGCGACTATAACACCTCTTCAGCTATGACGGTTAACTGATTGTCAACGTGTTCAAACATAGGATCTGTAGTGTGCCAATGATGAGCCTCTAAAATCTAATGAAAAATGACGCAGAAAATAAACTCAGTGGTACCACACTGCATCAAACGAAACACATAAATGTACCTAATTCTGCGCGATAATCGGTATTCCGTTGAAGATAATTGTGCTTCCCAATTCGATGAGTTCCAGCAAAAATAGTCACAATAAATTTGATCAACACACGTAATGCTCATTCATAGTCTATTAACTTATTTTAATTGCGACCGTTACAGACAACGTTGAGTTTGTCAATTACCCGCATTTGGTCAAATTCCTACATGTTCGTTTTGTGGTTAATTGATAACAACGTTATGTTTGGCAGTGAAAATCAGTTTCATTGCGGACAACAGAGTAATAAATTACGGCTACTCCGAACTATACAATATGATAGGGTTATGTTTACCGGCTGAAAGGAAACTTAGTAAAGCATACTAACCCCGGATTCGGTTTGGTTCCTCTCATTTATATTCAAAGGAACATTACTCCGTACTAGAACATTCCACAAAGGTTAGACTTTTTACATTTGTGATCAATACATGAACAGCGGGAAATCATGCACATGATCAGTTGCGCTACTTCACAACCACAGTTTCATTTTTTACGCGTTCAGCTAGATGGGATGGTGTATACTATATGCATGATGACTGTTGACATCATTGTTGATACATAATTTACCCACTACCACCTGCCCAGGAGATGGTCTCTGACAGGCTGGTTTTAGGGTTTGCGTCTTTTATACATTGAGGCAGTCCCTCCACGTTGTATCACTGGTGAAATGCATACAGTTGAAAGCCGACCCAATAAAAGTTTAAAAGTGAAAGAATTGGCTTTGTTAGTTGTCAAGCTGTAGAAAGAGTAGACACCTAAATTTTAGTCTGACGGGTTAGTTACAACATTTTCAGGTAAAATTGTCACGTACAGCAGGTCATGAACAGTTGCGTTTCAGGTCAGATAATCAGATGTATCTCAGTTCGAAAGGTGACCTGAAGAAATAATTTACAACGTAGATTTCAGGCTAATTAGTTCGTTCTATCAAAGGTAACTCATACCAGTCAGAAGAGTACCCTGAAATTTAAGAGAAGTAATTAGTCACATCTTAGTTCGGATGTTTAGTGAAACACTGGGTACTCGTTTCTATTTCAGGTCAAAAAGATATGAACAGCATGAACTAATCCTTCAAGGTTCAGTTCAAAGGGGAATCCCTATAATTTCGTAGAAGTGTTCATTCATCAAAATTTCTAAAGAAATGCTGAAATTTCATTTAATGCCGTTGTCAACATGTTTGCTGAACAAACGCGTATGATCGGAACACTAAGTCTGCTGAACAGACAGACACCCAGACCACCGAACAAAACAACTATAGATGTTGTATTTTCCAAACAAGACAAGTACCTTACATGTCTACACATCGTAGTTACTTCTACAGATATTTAATCGGTATTCAAGCAAATGTGTTGAAAAAGCGTATTATCTTTGTGAAACGAAAGTAACCAAATGCGTGTAGTTTCAATATTAATAGGTGTCGTCTTCAGACAAGTCGGAAGGTTTCAATTAACATCCTTAATTCAGTCAGGATTAAGAGGCAAACTATAATCAGGACAATCCTAGAACAGTAACAGAGAATCAAACTGAAAACGAAATATTCTCACTTCTATAAAAACGACAAATTCCGTTCGCGTTTGAATGAATTGTGAAAAATAAAGGCGACCCAATCGTTTCTTTCACACTTGAGTTTTCATTCTCAAATAAAAACGTTTGACCAAGCAACAATGATGAACCTTTAAAGACTCACCATTTTTAGTTAGTAATTGCGTGGTTACGTTGAGTTGAATATTAAAACAAAGAATGGTCATTAGGCAGGTATACTGACTAGCAAGCTGAGAAAGCTGCATTTTCGTTTTAAGTGTCACATCGCAAAATGAACTTTTCACAGTTTAACCATCATCCTGGTTGCTACGAAGTGAAAGTAACGAAACTAAGAAGAAAGTCAGTTATTGTAGCTTAGTGTAAATCTAAAAACGTAGGTAATCAAATTGTTTCGACTTCATTTTGGGTGAACTCGTTTGGCAGTTTACTGGTGAGGACCACATTCAAATGATCAACTGGACACTGCCTGTTCAAAACAGCCCTCAGGAAGTAAGCTAATCATGTGATGACTGTGTGATTCAAAGAAGTTCCGCGAGGGTACACTCAAACAAAGCCATAATATATTGAGATAAGTGACTGCTATTCATTGTGTTTGTTGACATCCCTCAGTCTGTCTGGCTGAAGTGGGTACAATTGACTTTCATCGGATGGCGTTGAGGTTTTTGCAAAAAATTCAGGTCATTCTGCGTGTACTCATTTGCTGTTGTTTGTTGTTTTAAGGTAAACAGTTATATGTCAGGAAATCGAATGATATCGTGTCAGACGTGACATGTGGAATGTTGTGCAGATTTCCACAAACGCATTGCGTATTCGCTGAAAAACTTTCTATCGCATAGGATCTAAGATGGTAGCACAGAAACTCTCGCAGAATGTAGGGTTATTAGCCTTCCAAAAGCTGGTGGTTTTTATTCATTAATCAGTAACTAGTAACAGCTAAGTAAGTGTTAGCCACGGTCTGTGTTTAAACTATTAGTGAGAAAATGACAATCTACATGTAACTTCAATATGTTATATCTTTTAAGTTGAAAACAACTTAATGAACATTCTACAATAGAAGATGAGATCAAACGTCCAGAATCATCATACTTCGCAATCAAAAAAGATATTTAGGTCATAACATGCATCCCAAAATTAAAGGGTACAACAACATTTGAAAGGTCACGACGATAAAATTTGAGTTGTTGCATATCCAGCCCTGTTGGAGTTAAAACATGCAGTTCTAAGAAATTTTGCGTTAGCCACTCAAACACTATACAAACATTAATAAATATGCCTTTAGGCGAACAGCATGTGTTCTGTGTAAGGTATTTCATTGCACTGCATGTAA
>QNGE01006158.1:15631-30012 GCA_008508345.1 Paragonimus westermani | reverse complement strand
TCACATTGTGTTTACCAATTTGTATGTAACTGCGGAGAAAGTTACATAGGCAGAACCGAGAGATGCTTGATCTCCAGAATGAAGGAACATTTACCTAAATGGGTACAGAAGTCCGCGTTACCGGAGAATGGTAATGTTTCTGAAACGCATAAACAGCCAGTTTCCTCAGTCGCTAGACACGTCTTGACCACCGGTCATGCTACCGATCCATCTTGTGCATTCAAAATCCTGTTGCGACATTCCAACCCGAGATTCTTACGGTTTGTTGAAGCAGTTGCAATTAATCGACTCAAACCAGCTCTCTGTGTTCAAAAACAACTGTTCGTGAACTTGACCCTTCCCTGGACTTAATGTCTTATCCTCTCTCGCTTATTGATTTTCCACCCTTCAAATCGATTGTTTTTAAAAAAGCCCACCCGTGTTATTGTAAGTTTGGTACTGATGAGTCAATACGAAATGCTTGCATCTACCAGTTTTCATGTTCTATCTGCTTTGTTCAAACTGCTCGAGGGAACCAATTGTTTCACAAACTTTTTTTATTTTAAAAACAAGATATGCAAGACAATATTGCAATTAACTCTGTTTCGGTGAATATAATTTGTTGTTTATTGTCCAGCAGCTGTCACTCTGTATGTCAGTCTGATCGGCATAGAACTGCTAAACATTCGATCGATTTTCTAGTGAGCTCTGACTATAACTCTTCTAAGTAGCCAATACCAAGTTAAGTTGGATAAGATGGGTGGTTTTCACATAATCAGTTAATTATTGCAAACAAATGTTTTGCTAGTTTCACATAATATTCTTTCAAGATGGATAGCTGTTCAACAGGTATAAATAATAATGTGGTGGTAGTACATTTTTGTCATTGTCAATCACCTTTAAAAATAGTGGTTAGGACACACAAACTCTATAAATTCGTGCTTAGATTTTGTAAATGATCGATTGCCGACGAACGGTATACTCTCGCTAGTCAACTTAATAATTAGAAGCCCTCGAAGCCTGCAACATATGATCAGTTCAGATGATCTGAAGTTAACTTTTTATACCTTCTCCATGGATACTTCGTTAGGATTTTATTTAACCCTGCAGATGAATGCAAGTGATTCAACCGAACTTGGTGGTATTCTATTGTTTGCCGGTCTTGGTGTATGGATCATAAACTTTCCACTCCAAAACATGCGATATCGTCAGTGCGTAAGGGTCTGGATCTCGCGCAGTGATATCACCTTGTTTGGTGATGAAACATTTACAGTCTAAATGACAAGATCTACAAACAACTACGGACCAGAAAAATCAACATGAGCGAGTAATTCAGCCGACATTTTTAGGGGTCAGAAATCGCGCTTTAGTTGGCAGGTTTTTCTCTCCAATTTGTTTACGTACTTTTGAAAAATGATGTGAAAAGCACACACATACCTAAACGTCTACTTTTAGAGAGAGCAGACAAGAATAAATACATTTCGGCGGCTTTCTCTTATTGTTCTTTACATGCCCCAATCTCGATAGTAATGCAAGGAGTCTGACAGATTTACGTTAGTCGCTTTACGTTGTTAGCTCAAAAAAGGACAATGCATTAAGGACAATGGGGTTAAACCAGCCATTGTCGGTGAAGTCGCCAGCCCCCGAAATATTGTGTTGCAGACTAACAAAGTACACTTGCGAGTGACCTTCCTGGTCGGCATGGTCATGTGCCACTTCGCCCTTCACCTCACGTGCCAAATCTCTGGCACCCCACCTACACGCCTAAATGCCCACACGCCTGCGTCTCGCCTACGCGCATCACTGTACTGTTTAGCTCTTTATTTGTTCAACCTTCTGAGTTGGTCTTCTGATTGGTCACAAACCCTTCGTTGAATATGACCGTTTTGTCTTCGGATTGAATGACATAAAAAGAGCTCTCTATGGAGGCTAGTCTTTTTCTCATCTTGCCTGCGTTAGTCTCGGGTGGTTGGGTTGACCGAAAAATTGCGACTTAGCCCGGTATCCTCCATAATCCACAGTTAATTACCGTTGACCGTCGTTCCGTTATCCACCGTTTCATTGACCGTTTGTTCTGTTATCTGCTCACGCGCTCGAAGGCCATTGATCCGGTTACAACGACCACCTACAGTTGTTTCGGGTGTCTGTGACAGTATTCGAGAACATTAATTTAAGTATGAAACGAAGGATTGCTAGAGATTGATGGCAACCTTTCCTCTCCATAAAATATGTCGCGATTGCGAAAAAATACAACAGCAACGCCGTCGAACAGCTACACATTGCATGTTGAGGTTGCGTGTGACGCATAGGTGGTGTCCGTGCGGGTGGATTCCGGAAAAGACAAGCCAGGGTGAATGGTAATTTTTGCTGCGTTGATGTGAGATATGCACATCATTTTTATTAAGCTATTTTTCTGTGCTAAACTGGCCATCGGAAAAAAGCATGAAATCATAATCACCCAGCTTGGCATGTCATACAGACCAACTCAAATTTGACAATCGCTCTTATTGGTCAGGCGTTAACGAATGGTTTCGTGTTCTGCATAATAATGGCATATAGTTGGAGGTTAATGCAAAGGATACAAGGAATACAGCCACTTTTCCTTTCGAATTCGAAAATAAATTTGTCAGCTGTGCCCCATTCGCAACCCGCTGCACTGTTTATATTTAAGAGAGGTGAAGCTGAAGAAACGAATGCGAGTGAACTATGAAATGCGATCACGGTTTGAAAGTCATTTATGTCTGACAATAATTCGTATGCATGGATAATTTATTGTTACAAGTATCCGTAGGTTTATTTGATCATGAACACTTAGCTGCATTGACCGCTTTTCATTTGCAATGCACTTGGGCCAGTACACTAAGCATAATTTGTGCACAGAAGTGTCCTTTTATCAGAAGGGTAGATTGCAGATGGACGTAACTATATTTTTGTTCATATTACAGATGACACAAAACCAGTGGTGTGAACTGATTCTGTGAATGTTACATCAACCAAACACAACTTTGCTGCAACTAAATTTATACTGAACAAGATGAAGGAACACGATAGAAAGAAAGACGTTAGGCAAGAAGAGAATTTGATAAATGAAAATCGAATATTGGCATTGATGAGCCTTAAAAAGAACAATCTTCAAGTACACTGAAATGTTCCGAAAAAGGCTGGCTGAAAAGCCTGTGTGGATAAGAGTGTAGCGAGAAGGCGTCCAATAAAGCACAATCTTTATTGTCCAAATCGCCAGTCACATGCAACGCGCGATCTCCCGTTTATGAGTCATNTATTCGGCCGAGCGTTCGAAAACTCGCACCTCCGACCTGATAATCCACCTCAAGAGTGCTGCAACAGGTTAAGAGCGGTGTCAAATTTTTATTGAACGAAATCACCTGTTATCAACCAAAATTCAGAACATCACTCAGCATGTTTGGTAATTCTCGTGATTTGAACTTGGGGAAAAATCCTACCCGTGGGATCATCCAATGTAGTTAACAGGGCATTGAGTGACCTCCCTTGAGAAGATCTGGCAGTTTGAGACTTACGTGCAGGTGATTGTGGCTAAACGTTTGCGCATGATAATTCTACCACGGCTGATGCATAGTCGATGGCTCGGTGGTCACTGTGGTGCCTTAAGAGAGCATGGCCAGATTGCAAATCCCCGTCATATAGTAGTAAGGTGTATATTACTGATAATATTTAGCAAAAGAAGCTCAGAAGTTAATGGTTCTTCCGAAAGGAGTTTGCAGAAATATCTGGGGGAACGCGACTGTTGCAATCGATCGTTAACGATAATTATTTCACACCCAGTGGTTCATTCGAACTCTGAATTTACGTCATAAAATCTTGTAAAGTATGCTAGAGTTTATAACACAGTAAGCATGGGTTTCCTGTTTAGTGCAATTTCGTGCACGAGGATCATCCTCTGGTTTATCTTTAGAACATTTCCCAAATCACCACAATTCAGATATAGCACCATTGTGACGCCATTGTGATTGCACCTCTGTCCACTTCCACGATTATCTTGCCCCACGTTCAGGTATGCAAAAAAACTTATGTTGACGAATTGTTTATTACAATCAGGTGCTCCTCAAATGTATTTTCACACTCTGTATCTTGCTTTGTGTCGGATGGCAGGACCTGGAATTGATAAATGCTTGAGCCACCTGGATAACGGCGGTTGAGTGACGACTACAATGTCAAGCACATGGAAAGTGACCTCTAGTGCGTCATCGAAAATTCTTGTCAGAACATGTTTTTGCATTGCCTTGCATTTATTGCTAGTAAGTTGGAAGTCATTCAGTTGTATATGAACTAGTGCTCTGAATGGGAATAACGAATTTTGGATTTGGTTTTCACTCCGCGAACGGGTGCACAGATGGGAAGTTTCGGTTCCCACTGAGGCAAAATTAGAAGGCAATTGGCAAATACCGCTTGTTTACTCATGCCTCGTGTGTCACAACCACTTGATTCATATGTGCGTGAAAGTTAATAATGATTTTGAGTTCTGGATTCATTGCGTATGCTTTGAGAAACACAAGAAAAACTGGAATTTTGGATAAACTTGTCAGACAGAAGCAGAACCTAATCTATAAAACTACCACATGCTGTCTAAAATGGGTGGATATACTTCGTTGTTCAGTTTCGTATAGGAATTATTTCTGTACGTTTCACGTTGGCTTTGCTGTTGTATTCCATGTGTGCTTTTTCTAAAACGAATTGGCATTCAAAAACCGTGAAATAAATGTTTCCGGACGAGGGCTTGTTTCTGATCAACTTATCAAAACAAAGCAAGATTCGGTAAACTAGTGTGAACTACCGAAAAAGCAGGAGTTGTGCTAGAACAAACGGTGGCTAAAAGTGACGCATATTCTTAAGAGGAACATGATTGGTAATTACGTCTGTTAATTACATCATCGTCTGTCATAATTTAGTTTATGACAACAGAGGTACGTAATGGAAGATTGTTACACAACGCATCAACTGCATTAACATCGATGCATAGTTTATCCAATCGACTATCTGAGATGAACGTACAAGGTTCAGAGGCATAGTGTCTATGCGATCCAGACGTACTGACCTTACTCTGATATGTGACTGTAAATGTGACTTTCTTATTTTGGGCTGACTTAACCTGATCATTTACTTTTTTAAAACGCCCACTTATATTTCATAAAAACAAGATATCACATATATTTCTCGTCAGTCATTATCCGGTCAAGACAGCTGAATAGAGTGAACTGACTGGAAATGTGTAAACTCCGTGGAAAGCCTGAGATGGTTTAACATCATAGTCCATATCAGTCAAATACACTACCTTTTCGCTGCTTGTCGATTTATTAACACCGGTCCCTAAACAATCTGGACGGCGTCTTTCGATCCGTTTTTCTTAAAGAGAAAATCATAATAATCCAGCCAACGTAGTGTTCTACATAACAGCAACAGAAGGAGTACATTGGCGTGAAGTTAGCACAGGCAGTGTTTGCCTTCAAAGTTCAAAGTCACCTGGTGACATGTGAACCAACTGTGTCGTCATTGGAACTACGCGTCCGAAAATCTGACAAAGCCTACGCTTAATTCTTTCTGCCACGTCAAAAGAATGCCTACTGTCTCCCAACATTGCAGTCGCACGGTTCTGCTATGACCATTCTTCGCATCAAAAGAGATCAGGTTAACCATTTTCCCGCAGCGTATTGTCAACGTTCTCTTGCTCTTGATCTAGCATATTTGTGGGGTATTACTCAAGAATGTGTTTCTGCTATTCAAGTATATCCAGAGAGCTCATCAAAAGTGCGATTGGAAAACCCGTCTTTTCTCAGTGTTTTATCTTCAAACCAAAAATAACATAGTATGAAACTGGTTTTCAAGTCTAGATTGCACAAACCATAATGGAATGTGCTTTGAGGTTAGGCATTTGGCGCCGTACCACGTCATATGTTTCAAAGACAGCAAATCACAGTGACCTGTGTGTCTCAAATGAATTTTGCGCCCACGAGTTAGGGTTTCACACTCGTGGTCCGGAAGCTTCAGTGATAGTCAGGATGCTAAATGTGTTCACATTATAGATGTAAAATGTCGTTCTTAGACTTTTTGTGTAGCGGTAGCCGAACTATTTCAGACAAAGAAACTGATCCACCTCACACAGATGAGATGCGATCATGGAATCAGGTTGAAGCTAGCCATTTCTGCATGCCTACTTCGCTGTGTGAATAGTGAAAACGCTCAAGGTTAGTGTAGTTCACGAATGATCCTCACGCTCTGAATTCTTGGAACGGCATCTTGGATGTGTCTTTTCATATATGTTACTTGTCAAAAACAACAGAAGAGTGAGTTTGTTCGCTATTTTCCACCTTAATCCCACCAGATGATTTGACTGATTGCTGGTTAGTAGTGTGGAATTTTGACTGATTTAATTGAACTTCATTCACGACTGACTGTATCTGTCACAGTCATGTAGGGTTTAGTGTCCCAATGTGAAAAGAAGCAAAATATGTGATCTTTACTCTACCTAACTAACAGTTGAATGTACTGGAAAGTCTGCGTGTAACAAGAGTAAATTATTCCTTACCACTCAGCTCCTTAAATGTACTGCTTACGCGTACAACAACAGAAAATGTTCAGCTCAGCCTACAAGAATATCCACATTGAAGCTGGCGTATTTAGTCTCTATGAGCCCCCAACCAAATGCTTGTAAATGAGCCCCAGTTAAAACACTTTTCTATCGCGCTCAGGCTAACCGCGTCCTGGACCAAGTGGCAAGGACAAAAGACTCCTCAATTATACTTTAAGTCTTGTGTCTATATCTCCACTAAACAGCATACACAGATTGAATCAATAAAGGCTGTAAGAAGTATACCAAGGAGTTGTATTCTTTGAATTACTGTACAAAGAGGACGACTTATTGCACCGGACAATCCATCATCTTAGAGCAGAAATCAGAGGGACTTACAGTGTTGTACAGCTAAACACTTTGAATTGGACTAGAAAATTACTGCTGCCATCAACAAACAAAGACTTTCTACAGATTTCCTCTCACGTTGTTTGTAGTTTTACTTAGCGTTGTGGACAGAAATTTATCAGCAGAATCGAAAGATGGCTCCGAACAAGATTAACTGAGCACATTCCAAAGTAGCTAACAGGCAGCACTTCCTCTCAAACACAAAAACCGATAGGCGTTTCCGCAAAGTCTCCACATTCACCACTGAACGTCTGTCAGAAAACTACCACCATATGGATTCCAAATTAACCTTCCGTGTAACCGGACATAATAAGAATCATCGATTCGTCAAATTCATGAATGTCTTCCTGACTTTCGAGTGTGTTCAGAATTCACTTGCTGTGACGCTAAGACTGCCATCTTCTCAATAGGCACGTTGGTATTACACATTTGTGCTCTACATCCATAAAGTTAGCTATTTTGCGTGAACTTGGTGATCTTTGTGTCACACCTTATGCAGCCGACGGACGTGAGTAATAAGCCCACCTTGAGAAATGCTTGCTTTCGGCACATTTGTCTTAGTGCGGCACCTTTCGGTTCGAACCGAAACATGACGTCAAAGCAACTGAAATCCCCATAACTTACTACGCAGCAGTAGAAATGGTATCATAACCTGTACAATGGTGGATCAGTACACCACAGACAATAAAGTGTTTCCAGAATTGGGTACTGCAAACCTTTCCGATTCAGAACAAAGTTTTCACCGGGCATTGAGTAGCCCTGTTGATCAGCACTAACACAACACTCAAAGGTGACATTACAAAGTTCTATAAATCACACGTTCAATAATCGCACGAGCGCAGTTACCAAAATCTTGGGGGAAATGCACGCCTCAGTTGTTGGAACATTGGTGGCTCCGATATCAGTTCTTAACCACACTCATCCTGAATAACACTGTTAAGTTTCCTTTTAGAATGCTTAAAAAATTAGATTTACTGTTCACCAATCTCCTTAACCATCTATAAACTGCCAACGTACACAACAATGAGACCCAGACCATGTGCACATTAAAGTTGGTTCACTAGCTTACAAGACGAGCCGACAATACTGACTGCATGTTTTATTCACAAATTTCTGCGTAGATAATGTCGGATTTCTCCAGCATCCTAGAAGGAAGGGGTGTTTTTGCAACCCCTAATTTATATCCTGAGTCATATGTTTTTACACCAGAATATTCAGAATTCTCACCGTGAAGTCCGTAATGATCAGCAATACGCTACTCATTCATGTATAACGATTCTCTCTTCTAAAGTCACGAAACGGAAGTCTATAGAATCCGTTGACTGAGAAAACTGATCACAGTTAAACTGAACTGTGCGTACGAAGACATAACTCTTGATGGGAGGGACTTCTGAGATACATTGTAGTTTCCAAAATGCCTCGAGTTTTGTTACATCAATGGAGAATTCCAGTGCTAACTGTATGGACTCCGATGTTTCATTCTAGGATGATAACATTACTGCTAGCAATGGGGATCGTCAACTGAGAGTATCCCAGAAATTGTTGAACTCTTGGGTATTGATGTTTTTATTGAGCCTCTGAAACTTAACAATCAAAGCCGGTGAACTAGGCGAACTGCACCAGTTACTCACAGGTATTACTTAAATATATTACTTTAACCACTGATGTTTTAGCCGCACAGTCTTGTCTCTCACAAACCATTTCCAAATGCCGGAGGAGTAACCGGATGTTTCCAAGTTTCTAAGTGGGGGTTATCACACCGCGCATAATAACACGCACTTTCTCAACTTTGAAAGCATTCTAGGAACTAATCTTCTCCATTCAGTCTCCCTAGGAAAAACTTACCACTCGCAGGATTTTTTCTCGTCTAACCTGGTCAGTATTGCCTATCCTATCCTTTCACAACGTGACCAGGATCTGGATACAACTCACACCCTTCTGAAGCAACCGTGTTGACCACCACTCCGCCGAACTCATATTAGGCACGACCGAATTATCTTCTATGAAACTTCAGCCGAATTTGTTTGTAAGTACTGTTCAGACAGTCCGATCACCCTGAGAGAAGGCAGCAGATGTTTCGTCAACTCCAGCTGATAATTTCACCAATAGGACTTCTCTCATAGTTAAACCTCCAGAAGCCGCTGAGTTTTTTCAACGATGTGTTGAGCAGTGCTCCCAAGTGAATATTTTTGGGACTTCGAATACAATTCCATTCGCTCTAATGTGATGCCAGTGGCATAGAGGTCAAAACGGTTGTCTCGAAGATTTGGGCACAGTTTGACTTCCAACCGTAGCAAGAATGCGCACTGCTTACGAGCTGTAACTAGAATGGACTTCAAGTCTGGTGGGTTTTTTTCCATAGCGACTGACTAAGTATCCTTGGGAAAGCAAGGCTGCAGTCAACCACTAAGGGTGTTCCACTTGTTTCAGTCAAAATCCGTTACTACTCATCGGTAAGGTTTTACTCGCCACATTTATGCATATATGTACGGAAATCTTTAATTACCTGGCCAGTAGTGATATTAGTTAATATGATAATCAACGATGAAATTAGATACTGATTACTTCTGCAGTTTCCGTCCAACTTCTCCTACAAACAGTGTTCGAAAAGTTATCGGATTACCTGTTCGTCTTCCCTAAACTACACTAAATATTTCAAATGCCTATGCCGAATACTGTTGTGTCAATTATTGTTACTTACCAGTCAAGTGTTTGGAAGTAACACTGTTTCACAATGTTCTGGTCTCTCTACATTAATGGCGATTTCGTAATCTGGAAGGTTGTTGTTCATGGTTTTGTACCGTTCCTAACACCATTTCAAAAACCACTAACGCTCGGACACCTCCGCGTTCTTCTGCAGTTTTCTTTGATCCTCTAAAACGCCCATGTTTTTAAATAGATCTACTTTTGAGCATGCGGAAAGTTTGTTGATTAAGTTCTTCTGGATACTCCATCCCCTACCTATTAGATCAGGTCACGTTCATGTGGGTCACTGGATTTTTTCCCAGTTTTTCCGTTGTTTGTTACATTTGCTTTCTCCGCTGGCCGAAATCGATTAGCTATTCGTGGTTGAATCGTAAAATGGGAGACTGTTCTCAAAAGGGTTGAGAGGAGCATCTGCAAGCAGGTGATCCCCATGTCTACCCGAAAACTCATGAACAGTTTCCTTAGCCTTGCTGACTGTCGTCAACATCGTGCATGACGCAGCACAGGTCACACATCTCATGAACAATAGGAAGAAACTTATTCACGTACTCATGTATCCGATCACATAATAGTCAAAGGAAGTTTGATGAACTAGTGCAATAAGAAGTACGAAACAAATGTTTCAAAAACTTTTCATCAATATCATAAGAATAGAAGCTTTGTTTGGAGATGGAGGTGATAAGGAGATAAATTTCCAATCTCTAAAATCAACTGAAAATTTCCACGCTCATTTGGACTCCCCAAGCGCCACATACCCGGAGTGCCGTTAGAGACTAGATCCTCTATATGCAACTTGTTGCAACACAAAGGGAACGAATGACTTTTAAACTTCCTACAACCGTTCAAAAATCAAATCGGTGGCTTGTTTCTGAACGACACTATCAAACTTGCTGATTTATCTGAAACTCTAAACACGGGATAACTAGTCATGTTCACTTAAAATACAATTGCTGTCTACAATTGATCCCTAGGACGAATTCTTGCTATGCTCTATACGACATCAGTCATAAGATGGAAGGGTCGAAACTGGACTGGAGCAACTATTACTGCTTTGCATAAAAATCAGCGGCCTCATCCTTCAAAATTAAGAATCCCGGTGAACATATGGGGCAGCCATTGATTACCTGCTTGCCCTTGGTCATGTTAAGGTCTTCACATCAGAGCTCGAGAAACACGTAACAGTGCATCTATCCACAGGTTTTGTTCAAGAGCTAGACGTAACCGATGCCTTCCTCCGTGAACAGGATGAATCACAAGCACAGAGTTTACTTGGCCGAATGAATTCTTCAAACCCAGAAATTAAAGAAGAGAATAATCTAACTTTCTTATTACTTGCATCAGGAGGGAAGTAGTTGACGTTAATAAGCAATTTTTAGTCTACTTCAAGAATACGTGAAAGTTGTTCTTCGCCGATATAGGCGAAGTTTGATGCGTGTTCTGTGCAATTACGCCAGACGCCTCATCACTGTTGATACAATTTAAAAAGATCTAGAGTTATTAGAGACTTTTAGACATATTGATAGTTGTCCTAAGTCTTTTGTCACAATTTTAAAATATATATGGGATATTCAAATCACCAGTCTCCAAAAAGCCGGTCATCCTTGAAGTTCTCAAAGACAATACTGTTTGTCAGTTTCTTCCACATCATCATGCCAGTCCTACCACGGGTGTCATTTACTTTCCTTGATGTTCCAAACAACGTTTTGAGATTTGACGAGCAATAGAGATGATGGGTAATACAGACTACCAAACAATTGAGTGTATTCTCTTTGCGCCTAGTTTGATGTCAGGTCAGGTAGTGTTAGTCTCGCTTGCAGCACTAGAAGATGAGGCATGGCCAGACATTTGGTTATGAAACATATAGATAGATTGGGTGTTAGCAGCTTTCAAAACGCAGAACTAGGATTCTTTTCCGAATGGGGCCGCCTGAAACTCACGTCTGAGTGCGAATACTTGTGACTGGTATTTGGCTTATTTAGATCAAAGTGCTTGGTTACCGATCAGTAAATTAACATTGTTGCCGTGTCATTCTAAGAGCAAAGTTTGTCATCAACTCAAATGATTCGTCTATGTGAAAAAAGCTTCGGGGCTGCTGCTCAAACTTGCCAGGAAACTTTTTCAGCAGTGACAGACTAATGTTGTCATGTTTTTCAACGTGGTTTCAAACAAACTCCATTTCAATTCAATTTCGAGTATGTCATATTAGACCTACTCTTACTAGTTATTCACGTTTAACCGAAAAAAATGCACTCTTAGCTGAATTAATTCGAACTGATTAACCTTCTAGTGCGTGCAGTTGTGTACCGAAGTTTATATACTACAGCCCCAAACATGATGTGAATTTCATTACTCTTTTACTTCCAACCACTCCCACCGGTGCACTTTTGATTTAGCTTGTAACAGAACGTTTTAAATGAGAATTCAAACTCAGCTCTCCACTTTGTTCTAAGGGGGCAGAGTAAAATAAGCGTATCTGAGACAAGTTGTTTCGTGGAAATCAACGGATCACTCGTAAGTAAATTTTGCTGTGTACATCAGACGCAACGGGGTCTTTGGGATAGTGCAGATGTCAAAAAACATAGCAACTCCTGCCTCAACCGCCATGTTGGATTTTGATAGTTTGACAGTGTAGGTGATGCGTTGTGAAGTTAAAATTTAGTAGGCCAGATTTGTGACTGTTAACGCCCATCTTATATGCTTATCCGGCCAGGTATTTTGCTATAAAAACACCAAATACCGAAATGGAAAGATATTACCTAATTCGTGGAAATTGCTTCATATCTCACTGAAGTTAAGTGAATATGTTACAAACACATGCTGAAAAGAAACTAAAACTAGTGGAGATCGCTGAGGCTGAGAAGCACGAGAAGAATTAACCAACAAACGGGTTACGTCATTCTAACTTCGGAATCTCCTGTTCATCTGCCAGAAGGTGGTGTAGAAGCCGACCCGTCAAGCTTACCTGTTGCGAACCGACAATCGCCAGACCACTTGTGGGTTGCAATAAGTGAACACAGTGTATTTATTTCACTTCACTCCTTGTTTCTAATAAACCTTCTACGTCAAAATTAGGGTAAACTTGTTGCATAGTGGTGGATAAATTCGTTTGTTAATCAGATGTCCTATGGTGAGTCTGCCAGTAGACACACAGTTAATTTATAATCTTAACTGCTGTGAACGTTGGCACACTGTTACCCTGTCACACTGAAACTCTGAAAATCTAGATGTCCTATAGAATTACCCCGCTAATAAGTACATCCAACAGTCATTAGAAGGACACCTTTGATACCCCAAGATTCCTCTCTCCATTTAACACAAGGGTAATTCAAGTCAATTTAGACACCTTATGAAAATGATCCCTATAAGTTGAAATTCTACCTGAGCTTTGGCTCCCAGTAACCAAGATACAAATTCGGGGAGGGTTTGATGAGGTTTCATTAGACTACAGAAGTTACGGTCATACATTCAACACGCTGTATAATTTTCCTTTGAACATCACCCGAATTTGGTCGCAGCCTTCGCATTCAGATAGACTTTTCAGCCAGCCTCCTACAAAAAGACGTGCTAGACTCGAATTTCGCTCTCATTAGAGCTCGTCAGTAGTGCATATCCTTGCTACGGCTGACGCTCGAATTCCGGCCATGCGTTCATGAGGCAGCCGTGTTGACCACAGCGCCATTGACCTCACATAAGGCATGACCAAATTACTAAATCAGAACGCTCAACCACTTTCACTTGCCAGCAATGACCAATTTGCTTGATAAGGGCTTTCATGTCTTTTTTTGTCTATATGAATAATAAACTGTGTATACACGCTTTTGCTCGTGTGAACATTTTTAAAACAAATGGTTTCATACTTCCAAAAATAAGCAAAGTTGTAATGTATAATTTGCACGCTACCTTACGATCAGTTTAGGCACATATTCTCCTCAGCTACCTGACGTTGTTCCGAACACACTTAGCTACAAACCCCGCACATCACAATAAATAAAATGTCGAGGGTGTGGATGGATGAGACAAAAAATTCACTCTTGTATTTATTTTAACATTCCATTTTGCTCTTTTTCCTTAACGCAAAAAGAAAACAGGAAATGGATGACAACCTGTCCAACAAGAAATACTACTCACAGGTCACTGGAATAAATATTTTTGTGGTTCTGAATTGTTGCCTGTATATCCGTAAGTGCGTACTTTTAAATATAAGTGACTAGATATGTGTGTGGTTCATGGATGTGTAAATAAACGTAATCACTCCATATAGTTAGCCACGAAGAATTAATGATGAACATTAGAAAACAGGAACTCTAACCCTTCTGAAAACTCGTTGTGTCCAGTCTAAGCTAAGTGAGTTTGCTTACTTTCATCTCGAACAACCGTTAGTCATCTTATGTCCGCGTGGATTGTTTCAAACTATTCTGTTTATCTCTTTGTGTTAAAATTTTTAGATCGAAGTAGGACACATTTGTCGTAGGGACATTCTTGTCATATTGTGGTGGATTGCCAGGTCGGCGGTGCGAGTTTTCGAACGCTCGACCGAATACCTCAAAGTGGGGGAGGTACGTTCGAAAACCTGCCGCGATCGGATCAAGGACAACGTGCGCGACCGGATGAGTCATCGCTCGACTAGATCGGACCAACGGGCGAGGCAGGGCAGGCGAAATACGACAGACGGCCAGATCGGAGGCGTGGTTTTTCCAACATTCAGAGGAACATCTCGACACGATGTTGGAATACGGTCAAGGCCAAC
>QNGE01006157.1:12526-23906 GCA_008508345.1 Paragonimus westermani | reverse complement strand
ATACATCGACTGAATCCCTCTTCATGCGCCCAGAAACAGTTGGTGATCAACCTTTCACCTTGTTGACAATAATGCAACTGGTGCTTTTTACAGTATTCCAGCTCTTGTTTATTTTTCTGTAGATTTTTTCTGACCATATCTGACATTTACCACTCAATATGTACGTATCTTTTACCACCCATTTATTGCATCAAAATTATCAATCAGTTCCATTTTACTGCTTCCGCTTTGGTCACCTGATTGACTGTTTCAAATATTTCTACATTGATTTCGCCTAGCTGCTTGCCCCTTAACTATATAAAGTGCATGTTAATTTCGCAAAAGTGACCGATGAGATGCGAACGAAATGTCATTGCGCAAGACATCTTACATGCTACTATTGGCCTTTTGCAAATTTATCGATGGGAACCATTGTTTCAAACTTTGTCCCTTTTACTTAGCTTGCTATTTTTAATGAACTGTCGGACGATTATTCTTATTGCCCGGAGGTATGTCTTTGCTTCACTCATGTGTACGTCTCTCATATTGCCCTTTCTGCACCCCGTTTCTCAGAGGTCACAATACAGATTTTGTAAGTAGATGGCGGAGCAGGAATGATTTAAGAGGTTCCATATGGAACGTCAGCCATGCACTGGTTAGTGTTAACAGTCGGTACACCTGAACGTATGTAATCGCACTCCGAGCTATGAACTAACGAATGGTGTATGTCAGATAGCCACGATTTATTGATTGCCGCTAAAACTAACGGGCGTTTCCGGTTTAAAACTATGCCAAGAACATTCTTCGCGCACCAGGTTGATGAAGCAATGGATACAGGGGTGAGAACAACGAGGCCTCTCCATAGGACGACCAGTCATTATGCGCAGCAGGCCGCGATACAAATGGCCATTCAATTTCAGGTGCATGCACCATGTGTTACGCGATTCTGATTTCATTAAAATCTCGTTATTTATCACGTAAACGTGCCTTCAGAACTATAAGAAATTTCTATCCTTCGGACACTTCTTTTGACACGACCTTGACCACTGGGCCAGTGATTGAAATATACCAGTGAGGGAGCAGAACAGTAGTGTATTGGTATCCGTTTATGGAGAACACGAAAACTTAGTCACGATTCGATAAGCCGAGTTTTCCTCAATTGAGGACCCTTCCGCGGCAACTGTACAAACCACCGACTCTGTAACACAATGGAGAGAGTAAGTGATTAGCCGCAGCTTTGGAACGCACTACACGCGTCCTCTTAGTTTTGATTTCACTTCACACTATCCCCTACTACTCAAGGCAGCGTCCTCGATGTCACACCCAGGCCCCCGTCTGGCGGAATCTCGACTTCTGACCCTAACTCTGTCACATCGTCTGCAGCTCCTCCTCGCAAATCGTTGTCCGTACTATCCATGAATGGCCTCAGACTGTTGTAGTGGACGACCATAGGTAGACTATTTAGGGATGTCGGATCTCTTATTGAACAAGTTGAGTCAGATGTTACACGTTCTACGACAAACGGTCCTTTCCATTGTGTCTGCAGTTTTGCAGGGACACCTGGGCGCATTGTTTCCTTGTGTAACCATACCTTGTCCCCGGATTTCAAAGGGGCCCGAATACCTTTTTATCATAGTACTCCTTCTGATGTCGGTGTGCACTCTGCGAGTGTGCTAACCGTAACGTATCAATCTGCTTGCAAACATATTCCGTTACCGTGGGCTGTATTCGGACGGTCGAGGGCAGGCAGATATCGGGAGGTAGTCGGATTCCTCGGCCAGTCCACAGGAAGTGAGGCGTTTGTTTAATAGACGCATGAGCACAGCTTCTATAAGCTAGTACACACTTTGGAATCGTCAGATCCCAATCGAGCGGGTTGCGATCTACAAACGCTTTTAACAATAGCAAAAGTGAGCGATTGGTCCCTTCCACTTGTTTGTTGCTTTGGGGGTGATAGGCGGTCGTTCGAGTTTTCTCAATTCCCAAGATCTGATAGATTTCTTGCAATAACGCGCTTTCGAAATTGGACCCCTGGTCAGAGTGCAGCTGCCCCGGCGCTCCCCAGTGACACACCCGTTGCTCAATGATCGCATTGCCAACCGTTTTCGCATCAATGTGGGACAAGGGTACAGCTTCACACCATTTTTTAAAATAGTCTACCAATACAAGGATATACCGTTTGCCTCTTGACGTCTCTGTTAGGGGGCCTATGATGTCTACACCAACTAATTCATTTAGGTAGTCAGTATGTATTGGCTGAAGTGGGGCTTTCTGTTTGTTCTTTGGATGCTTGGAACTGCCACATTGTTCACACCGATGGTAGAAGTTTGTTCCATCGCGACGCAAATGTAACCACCGAAATCGTTGTCTGGCCGCTACGTCCAGTTTTTTTATTCCGGCAAGTCCCAGCTCTCTATGGAGGTCTTCTAAAACTTTGTCTATGATTGATTATGGGACAACGATTCTTCTGCCATAGTTAGGCTCGTAATCGAAAAACAGAACACCCTCGCTCATCGCCAAGTGGTCTCACATTGCCTACATGCAGCGACTTTCGTAACTTTTCCCTTCCATCTCTTTATTTGTGAGCCTACTACCCTCGTCCCGTTGTCTCTCGTAAATAAGGGCAGTTTCTGGGTCGGACGCTTGAGCTGTCTGCCATAGTCCATAGTCCGCGCTTTGCAGTGACTAGTGTTACGTGTTGCGCGCTACAAGACGGGCAGTCTCCATGAGCACGCTCGGGCCTTCTGAACAACGCATCTGCGTTAGCGTGACTTCGCCCACTTGTATGTCCACACTCGAAGTCATATTCTTGAAGAATCCCCTGCCACTGCGCAATCTGGCCTTCCGATTCCCTAAAGTTCTGAAGCCAATGGAGAGTTTGATGGTCAGTGCAAACGGTAAACCGCCTGCCAAACAAGTAGTGCCGGAAATGTTTTACAAAGAAAACTAGGGCTAGTATCTCCTTCCTGGTCGTGCAATAATTGCGTTCTCTTTTGCTAAGAACGTGACTCCCGTAAGCGAACATTCTCTCATGTCCATCAGTACTTTTTTGTGATAATACGGCCCCAATGGCATAGCCACTAGAACCAGTGCCTAAAATGTAACCGCCGGCTGCAGGCGACAAGTCTGGTAGTGACAAGATGGGCGCGGAACATAAAGAACGTCGGAGGGTCCCAAACGCTGCTTCGTGTTCTTTGGACCACTCAAACTTTCGATTTTTCCTAGCATGGTATGCAGTGGGCTGGCGATAAGTGCGAATCGCGGCATAAATCTTCTATAATACGAGGCAAGGCCCAGAAAACTATGTGCCTCCTCAGTGTTCTGCGGTGTAGGCCAGGTCATTACCTGCTCAACTCTCTTCGGGTATGTTCGAATGGCGCCCCCAGAAATCACATGTCCCAGATATGTCACTTCCTTCCGCATTAACTGGTACTTTGAAGGGTTGAGTGTCAGGCCTACTTGCGACAGCCTTTCAACAACGTTGGCTAAATTTTTCAGGTGTCCTCGTTTCTCTTCCCGTGGGCGATAACATCATCCAGGTAAACGAGGCACCGATGCGGAATGAGGTCACTCAATATCCGCTGCATTGAACGTTGGAATGTGGCGAGGGTATTCGATAACCAAAAGGGCATTGTTTGGAACTCATACAGTCCTGTGGGCACCACGAACGCCGTTTTAGCCCCGTCTGATTCTTCTACTTTTACATGCCAATAGCCTGAGGCTAAATCCAACGTGCTGAAGTAAATGGAACTTCCCAGAGCGTCAAACAAATCATGGATGCGGGGTAATGGGAACGCATTCTTAATTTCCTATAGTCAATACAGTCGTAGACTACCGTCTTTCTTCTTGACTAGCACCACAGGAGAGGACCATAGGGAGTTCGACGGCTGAATTACATTTTTCTGAAGCATCTCGTTAATCATCTTGGACACTTCTTGTAGGGCCACTGAGATTCTTCTGTGTGCCGTCTTTATCGGAGTAGCATTTCTTGTGTCTATTTTGTGTTTTAGCACATTCGTTCGCCCCAGGACGTTTCTGCTCCAGGCGGACGCGTCAATGTGATCGAGAACTACCTTCCTCGACTTAGTTGTGCTTTGGGTGTCATTACAGCACCCTGATCCCTTGAGTAACGCTTTGATTTGTGACCCGACATCCCACGGAGCGATATGCAGAGTGAATTCGGAGCGGTTATGATCGTACAATGAGCTGAAAAACACCGTGCATGATGGCGTAACCAACTGACGTTTTGCTAGGTCTATGGAGCATCCGAGATGCCCTAAGAGGTCAATCCCGATTATGCAGCTACCTGGAAGACTCGGGACCACCACGAGTTTGTGTCGGAGTGTCTGGTTGGCTACCTTTACATAGATGTTGTCAATCCTTGGGTACTCATGTACGAACCGTCGGCGGTGGTTAACTTCCAGTTACAGGGCTCTAATTTGTGGTAGCTGAGTCTCCTAACCACATATGATCTAATCAAGCTACAGGCTGCCCCCGTATCTAACAATCCCACGATAGTGGTGTCCCCAATCTTCAACCCTACGGCAAAAGCCGAAGTTAAACACGGATTGATTGATGATGAAACGTATATCGTATTATTAATTCGCTCACCTGGGGCGACGTACCGTCGCCGTCGATAAGAAGTATAGGGCCGATCATTCCAACCACGGTATGAGGTTCCACGTCCGGGATGTGAGCGAAGGTGGACAGAGGCCGGTCCACAGTGGCCTGTGTAATTTGGTGCCTGACCACGGTACCATGTACGACGATAAGCTAGTGGACGGCGTTCATTGTGCAGCGTGAAACATGGTACTGTCGGAGTCTTAATGGCGGCGTCAACCCTCTCTAAGTCCTCTGCAATTTTCAGCGTCGCTTCCAGTGCGGTTGGAGGATGCAACAGGAACTCACGCTTGATAGTCATGCTAGACACACCGATGACCAACTGCTCCGATAGTCGTTTTTCTTGTTCTTGGGCGGACTCGTCGTCATACGCCCGCTCGGCGAGGTATCTCAGGTCTCTCACAAATGCACCGACCCTCTCGCCTGCTTGTGTTCGTCTTCCCTGAAACTGTTCGCTCCATTGTGCTGGCAACCTAGGTGAGTCTAACAATTGGCGGAGCTCTTGGAAGGTCTTGTCACCGATCTCACCATCCATCACTTGGCTTTTCAAGACAATATCCGGCGCTTCACCTGACAGGAGACAAAGGAGAGACACGTTACACCGAGCAGCGGGAAAATTATCGATTTACAGCTTTGCCTTGCTCTCCCATAGTCGATACGGCATCCCCAGGACAAACTTCTCCGGCATCGGTAGAGGGGGCTCTGCAGTCGCTGGCTGTGACGGAGAGAGATTCTCGACCGCCCGTGTGAGAGTGTTCACGGCCTCTGTCATCGCGTCGGTCATGCCATCTTCGTTGGGTTTCTGATCATCTATCGCCTGTTTTACTGGTATCTGTCTTCTTTGGATTCTGGCAGGGTTGCCTAGTTGCAATAAACCAGTAAGAGGGGAGAACAGGGGTGTGTTGGTAACCGTTTATGGGGAACACGTAACACTACTACAAAAGTAAGGAAACGGCAAGAAACGATTTAGAGCATTACGTCACGGTTCGATTAGTCAAGTTGTCCTCAATTAGGGCCTCCTACTTGGCGACTGTACAAACCACCGGTTCTGCAACAAAATGGAGAGGAAGAGTGATTAGCCACAGCTTTGAAACGCACTACGCGCGTCCTCTTAGTTTCGATTTCACTTTACATTTATAAAGTACGTGTTGTGACCTTCACAAACGAATGGTGTAGCGCATTTAAACAAAGTCAAGGAAGCCAGCTGTTGAAAATATCTAACGGGACTGTTCTACACTTCGAGTTGCTATCGATTATCGGCTTTGTCGGAACTACTTTTGGAACCCCTACTTCGTAAGACCCCTGTAGCCCGGCCTCCTCGCGTTGAACATATTGGGTTTACGAAGGCAACGCGGCCGACTTGCCTGTTACATTACCATGGTGGCTGCGTGGCTTTCGGGGTGTTGGAGGTGTTTAGCTCTCATCTTCGCTTTTCAGTGTGTTACCAGTCAAGTAGTCAATGATAATCCAGTTTGCGGGAGAGCGAAAGACTGTGGAGAGTGCATGGGCATCGATCCTCGATGTTCGTGGTGCTTTGATGATGAGTTTGATGACACAAAAGAAGGTCCTGGATACCGATGTGCCTTGTTCTCTGTCCTCGCTGATCGCGGATGTCCTTCTTCGAAAATTGAGAGTGTGAAATCCTCGATCATCGCAGGTACGTTGTCATGCGAGTGGCCTCTTTATGCCGTTTTATCTACAAATCAGTTACTTATTTCGTCAAAAAGCAAGGTTTGCTCATTGATTGGGCCATACAACAGGTGAGAAGTTTTCTCCACTTAGAAAACGTGTTCTATTTCTTCATCTGGGCACCGCCTGTTTTGCTGTTCATTGGCCATTCCGGCATGTGCTGCAAAACATGTGGTTGCATCGACACCCTTCTATGACAGTGTTGTACATGTGGATGTGCGAGACTTTCTGTATTTCACCGTTTTGTTTTTACTGTGGCGTGTTTCAAAATAAAATGTGCGGGGTGGCCGTTGTCTGCAAGTGTTTGGTGGATAGTAGGTGTTTCTTCTCCGATTGCCCCAGGCGAGCAAATCCTGCTAATCCCACCGAATAGGGTTCGAACAAAACCACGTTTGAGTGATGTTGATACGGAACTTATGAAATGAACGCACTGCCCCGTCCGGATGGACATCCTATACACCCTTCTGGCAACTGGTCCATCATCGTTGACAGGTATTCCCACATTTAATAAAAAGGCGTGTTATTCTCCTGGACTTTTGTGATGAACAAAATGTTTGGGTGAAGGCCATTGGGCTGTGCACAGAGTTGGTAAGTATGTTTTCGTGAGTTACACACACAATATATCTTCAACATCGCTTTTAAGGCATTGTGAAGTGAATGAACGTTGCTGTTTGTTTTTCTAAATTTGCCATAATGATAGTGAATCCGAGTTTCAATGGACCTCCCATCGCTGCGCAATCAATCCGTTGGTAAAATTTACCGTTGAATGAAACCTGGATATTCGTAGTACGCAGGTACAAGAGTACGGATTACAGGGGTAGTGTAAGGGGTGTGTTACGCTCCGTTGCAGTCGTGAATAATGAATATAACTTCGATTAACAGAACTCTTGCATCAGAAGATACCATCATCTTGCCCTTTAGCTTGAGATCTCTTAATGAATCAAAACGTGAAAATGCGTTTTTGAGGCTGTCGAGCAATCTTTGGGTAGTGGTTCCAACAGCCGGATAAGCCACTGTATCGGTTTATGATGTGGCTAGTTGACCATCGATAGTATGGATCTCAAAGGTATGCCAGGTTTATGAGTTTTTGGTAAGACATACATTTTGGGTATCTGGGGTGCTTTAGGTATGTGTTCACAGTAGGTTTTCTTATCAGTCAAGCTGCCTTTATTTTACTCGGGGTAGGAAGAATGTTTTTGCTATGGTAAAGCCTAACGAAATGACTTTCGCTCGTAATAAAACAGCTAAAAGAAACAGCATCCCAAGATCGTTCGATGTGGTAGCAGTGGGTACAGTTAACCATGACAACATTTCTTGCGAACATAACGTCCACTTCAGTGTCCTCCACACATTTTCAGATATATTGGAAACAGGTAGGTCAGGTCGCTGGGTGTACAACAAACTACGAGAATTGTTCAATTTCTCACCATTGCTATCTCACTGTGTTACAACAGCCACCTCGAGGCATTCAGTCGGAAGTACTTCTGGCGCGCACGGTTGCAAGAGGTCCAACTCGAGGCTCGGTTCCTAGATCTGCCGTTTTGCATCCTACTTAAAATTGATACAGAATTGACGGAAACAGCATGATCAGGTAGAGCATTCCAAGCCTTGGGAAAGCAACGAAGAAAAGGTGGTCCACACGCATGCCTCCTGTGTTGAATGTCCAGTTCAACGGGGTTACCCATTAGTAGCGCGCTATTTTATCTACTGGCAGGGATGCTTGGGTAAATTCATTATCAAGAAGGTTAACACCAAGTCACCTCCAAGCCAACGATACTCTAAAGAGTAGAGGATCAGTGATGAGAGCCCTTCTTAAGGTTGGGTTCTCAGGCCCCGATCTATGGTGGACGACTTTGCACAGTTTTCAAGAGTAGCTTGTCCTTTTGTAGATGGGATGACCAAATCATACGCCGTTCTCAGAATTTAATCGAACGAAATTGTTGAAGAAGCTGTGAACAATGAGGACCGTACTGGCCGAAGGGATGTTTGAATAGCGCCAGAGTGTTACTAGCATTCGCTCCAACGTTCGGTGAAGTCGACGAAGTGTGCGAAACAATGGTTCCTAGGTCCTCCTCGATAAGAGTTCCCTGAAGCGGGTAGCCGGTGGGGTAATACATATTCCTGAGAGAGCTGCGAACACGCGTAACTTTACACTTACTGACATTAAAGTCGGGTTAGCCACATCCATAGCTAAACATGCATGTCTGCTCGCCTTAGCTCATCCAGGAAGTCAAATCAATTAAGAATGTCCAAAGGAAAGCGGTTGAACGAGTGTGATTAAGGGGACCTTCGTGCGCTTTGAGACTGGAGCAATCTTACTTCTTCAGTCTACAACGTCTGCATTCTGGTGGGAAGAGAGGGGACAACTGTACCACTAGCTTGGTTTCCTCGGAGGGTATTTGGACCACATTTGGCCGTTTTAAGCTTCGGTGGTAAGTAACTGAAGGCAGCGCACAGCAGCTGAACAGAATAGTCATGCTAACGGTTGATTGGTGTCTCAACCGCAATATGGTTTCATGGCCGATACTGGTTGGTACAACTACATACCCATATAGTGGCTTGCGTCCAAACTACTCACTCGTCGGCTCACTAGGATCGCAGAAAACCATACGTGAACTGGCAGAATGCCTTTCCGGTCGAAGGTGTGTTGTTAACATTTTACCCTGCAATGGTTCTTCAAACATCGGTACTCTTCTAAGCGGTCGACAGTCATTGTCGTTTTATGCCTAAAGGCTGGTCTCGATTCGGTTACGCGTAACGTATTATGGAACTGTCTTCTTCGTCAGGAGGTACCAGGAAATACATGAATCTATTAAGGTCGTTTTGGTAGTTAGGTCCCTTCGCATCCCCTTTTTTCTTTTCCTATACAAGGTTGCCAAGTGTCAGCGTGAACCACCGATGTATTGCTGTCTATGATGACGATGACCTTCTGGTCAGGAACATGACGACTGTGAACAACCGAATGAAGGAATCGCAAGTTTGTCAAACAGTATATATTCCAATCACACGTGTAAGACTGGCTGCGTGATATTGATAAACAGATTGGGAATAACACAACGTTTTGAGCAAGTTGTAATACTCTACGTTTCGACCACCTCGGGTGGTCTTCCTCAGGAGTGTTGTAATCAAAACGTTGTGTTATTCCCAATCTGTTTATCAATAACATGTTAAACACGACGCCCAAACTATTCAACTTCATTCGTACTACATTTGGTGCGGATATCTTATGGGTGCTTGATAGTTGGTCGATTCTTCATTCCTCTCTCTGTGGGCCGGAACTATTACAGAAGTCTTCTAGTCTTCAGGTGGGTTGGCATCTTGAAGTGGTTGTCGAAACGAAAAACAATCAATGACCAAAAGAGTGCCTCAAACGAAGTGTCGCCAGGTATAAACTAACCGATCCGATTACCTATGAAGTACTGAACGCCGAAACAGTCTGGGATAGAATATGTTGAGGTCCCACCGTCAGCGTAAATGTCCTCAGTTTCAAATTTGATTATTCATTCCGCATACACTTTTGAGGAAATTTAATATAGAGTTCGTTTTATGCTGACAAGCACCTATTCATTCACTCTTTTCATCAACAATTTCTTCCACTTCCGACCCTTCAAGTCGCCCGCCTTGCCGAGGTACTAGTGGTCACTCAGATCGCTACTTTGAAACGCTACTCAAGATGGTGATTTGCTGCCGTCTTCAGCGTGTATACACGCCTACCACTTCAAGTGCTTCCGCCTAGTCTTCTTTCATCAACTTTCAACCTTCTCATCAACGTTTTTTAGGGTATTCCACGTCACTGTTGAAGTGAGCGGCGGTCCGAACCACAGTGTCCTATGGTCAGGCTCTTTGTTGTTCTGATGATAATAATAATAATGACGATAAGTACAACTACATTAAGGAATAAATCATGTGCAAACGTGATGTTCAAATGAAGATTTCACCATTTTGCTCATTGTTGGGTGTTGTTGGTTTGACATTGGCAAGAAGAGAAAGTGCTGAAGTTATTATGAAGACGTGATTTTTTGGGAGTTAGGACCGATCAGCACACAGTCTTTGTCGTTTGAGTAAAAGCGTACTTGAACGTTCACGCCGTTGTGCATCTGGAAAGTCTGTTTTTCTTCATTGTGTGTTTGATGTACCATCAGATACCGTCAAGACGTAGAATACTCACAGCCAACGCCAATACCGTACCGTTTTGCTACTTTAGAAAGGTCAGTGACTAGACCTCCGTTTTGGTGAAGTCATATGAGTGAATCTTTGGCGACGGTACGGAATCCCTGACCAGCTTTGTGAAATTGGGAAGCCGTACTCCTTAAAGTTGGATAAAGTCGCTTGCACGGCCACCTGAAAGCGCAATGGGGGTATATGAATGGTGGTTGGTGAGACAAAGGCAGTTCCAAAGGGCTCTGTGGCCGTTAGCGAAGTAACACTGTAAGGGTCGGAAGTGGAAGAAATTGTTGATGAAAAGAGTGAATGAATAGGTGCTTGTCAGCATAAAACGAACTCTATATTAAATTTCCTCAAAAGTGTATGCGTGTAGAGACATTCTTGGTTTGCCACGTATTCCAACTATTTTGCTGTTTATTTTGACCGTTGACACTATTGATATTGTTTGGTTGCATGTCTGGATTTTCTCGTAGGTTCGACCGCCCAAGGTCACAATTGCAATTACACTTGCATCTTACGGACGCAGCACGCACTGCTTTTGTAGAGCTTAAAAAAGCTCTATCCAATGTTGCTCTTTTAGCCCACCCAAACCCTCAAGCCCCGCTTTCGCTTTTTACTGATGCTTCAAGTGTAGCTGTCGGTGCCGTATTGCAACAGTTTGTTGATGACAAGTGGCAACCCTTAGGTTTCTTCTCCAAACGTTTGTTACCAGCCGAATCCCGGTATAGCACGTTTGGAAGAGAACTACTCGCTATATACCTGGGTATACGCCATTTCCGTCATGCATTGGAAGGTCGCCTCTTCACTGTGTTTACTGATCACAAGCCCTTGGTGTATGCACTGGGATCTTCATCAGACAGGTACTCCCCCAGGGAGATCAGACACCTGGACTATGTTTCGCAGTTTACCTGCGACATACGGCATGTTT
>QNGE01006157.1:0-12380 GCA_008508345.1 Paragonimus westermani | reverse complement strand
AACATGCCGTATGTCGCAGGTAAACTGCGAAACATAGTCCAGGTGTCTGATCTCCCTGGGGGAGTACCTGTCTGATGAAGATCCCAGTGCATACACCAAGGGCTTGTGATCAGTAAACACAGTGAAGAGGCGACCTTCCAATGCATGACGGAAATGGCGTATACCCAGGTATATAGCGAGTAGTTCTCTTCCAAACGTGCTATACCGGGATTCGGCTGGTAACAAACGTTTGGAGAAGAAACCTAAGGGTTGCCACTTGTCATCAACAAACTGTTGCAATACGGCACCGACAGCTACACTTGAAGCATCAGTAAAAAGCGAAAGCGGGGCTTGAGGGTTTGGGTGGGCTAAAAGAGCAACATTGGATAGAGCTTTTTTAAGCTCTACAAAAGCAGTGCGTGCTGCGTCCGTAAGATGCAAGTGTAATTGCAATTGTGACCTTGGGCGGTCGAACCTACGAGAAAATCCAGACATGCAACCAAACAATATCAATAGTGTCAACGGTCAAAATAAACAGCAAAATAGTTGGAATACGTGGCAAACCAAGAATGTCTCTACACGCATACACTTTTGAGGAAATTTAATATAGAGTTCGTTTTATGCTGACAAGCACCTATTCATTCACTCTTTTCATCAACAATTTCTTCCACTTCCGACCCTTACAGTGTTACTTCGCTAACGGCCACAGAGCCCTTTGGAACTGCCTTTGTCTCACCAACCACCATTCATATACCCCCATTGCACTTTCAGGTGGCCGTGCAAGCGACTTTATCCAACTTTAAGGAGTACGGCTTCCCAATTTCACAAAGCTGGTCAGGGATTCCGTACCGTCGCCAAAGATTCACTCATATGACTTCACCAAAACGGAGGTCTAGTCACTGACCTTTCTAAAGTAGCAAAACGGTACGGTATTGGCGTTGGCTGTGAGTATTCTACGTCTTGACGGTATCTGATGGTACATCAAACACACAATGAAGAAAAACAGACTTTCCAGATGCACAACGGCGTGAACGTTCAAGTACGCTTTTACTCAAACGACAAAGACTGTGTGCTGATCGGTCCTAACTCCCAAAAAATCACGTCTTCATAATAACTTCAGCACTTTCTCTTCTTGCCAATGTCAAACCAACAACACCCAACAATGAGCAAAATGGTGAAATCTTCATTTGAACATCACGTTTGCACATGATTTATTCCTTAATGTAGTTGTACTTATCGTCATTATTATTATTATCATCAGAACAACAAAGAGCCTGACCATAGGACACTGTGGTTCGGACCGCCGCTCACTTCAACAGTGACGTGGAATACCCTAAAAAACGTTGATGAGAAGGTTGAAAGTTGATGAAAGAAGACTAGGCGGAAGCACTTGAAGTGGTAGGCGTGTATACACGCTGAAGACGGCAGCAAATCACCATCTTGAGTAGCGTTTCAAAGTAGCGATCTGAGTGACCACTAGTACCTCGGCAAGGCGGGCGACTTGAAGGGTCGGAAGTGGAAGAAATTGTTGATGAAAAGAGTGAATGAATAGGTGCTTGTCAGCATAAAACGAACTCTATATTAAATTTCCTCAAAAGTGTATGCGGAATGAATAATCAAATTTGAAACTGAGGACATTTACGCTGACGGTGGGACCTCAACATATTCTATCCCAGACTGTTTCGGCGTTCAGTACTTCATAGGTAATCGGATCGGTTAGTTTATACCTGGCGACACTTCGTTTGAGGCACTCTTTTGGTCATTGATTGTTTTTCGTTTCGACAACCACTTCAAGATGCCAACCCACCTGAAGACTAGAAGACTTCTGTAATAGTTCCGGCCCACAGAGAGAGGAATGAAGAATCGACCAACTATCAAGCACCCATAAGATATCCGCACCAAATGTAGTACGAATGAAGTTGAATAGTTTGGGCGTCGTGTTTAACATGTTATTGATAAACAGATTGGGAATAACACAACGTTTTGATTACAACACTCCTGAGGAAGACCACCCGAGGTGGTCGAAACGTAGAGTATTACAACTTGCTCAAAACGTTGTGTTATTCCCAATCTGTTTATCAATATCACGCAGCCAGTCTTACACGTGTGATTGGAATATATACTGTTTGACAAACTTGCGATTCCTTCATTCGGTTGTTCACAGTCGTCATGTTCCTGACCAGAAGGTCATCGTCATCATAGACAGCAATACATCGGTGGCTCACACTGATACTTAACTGCCCCAAAATCACGGAGAAAAAAAAGAAAAAGCAAACTTTACGTAGGAGGAGAAGAAAAAGGGGATGCGAAGTAACCTTAGTACTAAAAAGATAGCTACGTCTGTATTCAAACCTTCAGCATCAAGGGGCCTATACCCTAATAGCAATCAACCGAACTATGGGTGATGGTGGGGCATCATCAACAAGTCAGCTTCCTTACGGCTTTCGCTATCCCAAGACAGTAGATGAACTCACTTGACAGACGACTCGGCCAAACAACAACAACAACAACAACATTCACGCTACTGAACTCAATTAACGGCCAGAAAATATCGTGGTTCGGGCCGCCACCCTTCGTAACATTGACTTGAAAACCTAGAAGTAGGGGAATAAGCCAAAAATGGTAGGGATTGATAAAACGGGTCTGAACGGAGGAACTAGATACACCGTGAGTGCAAGCACATCGTCGATTGCGGCGTGTTTTCATGTCGGATAGCTTTTGTAGCCAGCGACTTGAGTGTTCACGAGTGTCCCAACAAAGCGGGCGACACTTGTCCGCTTCACTGATTGGAACAGTCAAAGCTATCATTTCACCACCACTTTGATACTTAACCGTTACTCGGTTTTACCCTGCTGTTGGTGGTCTCACTATATAACACCCGGTGTGGTAAACACCCAGCTGCTGGCATACGGGGCACGTGGCCCGACGTGATAAGTTGATCGCACATTCCGATAGTTCCGGACTACACGTCGGCGTACGTCCGTATTGCTCACGCGATCGGTCCACGTAATGCGGGCTAATTGGAGAGGACAACAGTGATCGCACACATAAAGTATACTTTGTATCTTCGTTGCAAACAGGCCACGTTTCTGAACCATAGAGCAAAACAAATCGTACCCAAACACCACATGCCATTCTCTTCAACGACAACCGGACGTGTTTTCAACACCATGGATGACGCAGGTTAGCACAGGTAACTCATGCCTTGCTATCCTCGCTTATATCTCATGAGCAATATTACAAACTGAAGAGATAGTGTCAAACAAGTATGCGAAACTACACACAGTCTCGAGCGGACTACCTGCAATCAAGAAAGCGGGAGTGGAAATACCCCAGTCCTCAGGCAGCACTTTGAACTTTGAAGGTGTGAGGCGCATTCTGGATAAACCAGCCCGGTTACTGACCTTGTTCGGCATGGTCGGCATGCCTTCGACAGAGGGACTACGTGGGACAATACCCGCCATTTTTATCCCATAATAATCATTTGAGTAAATAATACGCAAATGAACAAGGGAAACCCCATTGTTTACAAGAAACAAATGAAACTCATCCAATTTTGGTTTACCTTAATACGTCTGACTATTTTGACTGGTGAAAATAAGGATGTACTATTGATGAGCTCCAGTGGGAACGAAACTCGAGTCCAATGGTTTCTTTCAAGGTGGGCTGACCGAAAGACTTATCTGAATGCGAATGCTGCGATCAAGTATGGATGGTGTTCACTGTGAAAACCTAAATCCCCGGACTTTTGCTACTAGTGAATATAATTTTGTTTACACATATACAACCACTGTGCCATTAGCCGTGCGTTCGATTTTGAGTGTTTAATCACTATTATCACGAAGAGACTACCATTTAAATATATTTACTGAGTGATTCGTATAGTCCAGCTGGACCATATCGGTGTCACTAGTACCGCTGTCCTGCAAAAACTGTTCTCATTGTAACTTACCGGACTACCTGCATTGGTTCAATTTTCCACTCACAAGTAGCCATTTCGGGATGGTGTCGTCTCCGTACTTTTGCACATTCACTTTCGGTGTCGAATCATGGCTATGTGCTGCGTAGTTCGAAATTGAAAAAGAAACGTTCCGTAAGACAGTATCTCAAGGTAAATCGCGCAACTGTGACCATCTATTTCCATAATTGGCTGCAATCACAAATTACTTCGATTGGAAATGCAAGGTAGCAAGCCACTAGTATATTTCGAAGGGACAAGTAGCATCCAAGGGTTGTNTAAATCCCCGGACTTTTGCTACTAGTGAATATAATTTTGTTTACACATATACAACCACTGTGCCATTAGCCGTGCGTTCGATTTTGAGTGTTTAATCACTATTATCACGAAGAGACTACCATTTAAATATATTTACTGAGTGATTCGTATAGTCCAGCTGGACCATATCGGTGTCACTAGTACCGCTGTCCTGCAAAAACTGTTCTCATTGTAACTTACCGGACTACCTGCATTGGTTCAATTTTCCACTCACAAGTAGCCATTTCGGGATGGTGTCGTCTCCGTACTTTTGCACATTCACTTTCGGTGTCGAATCATGGCTATGTGCTGCGTAGTTCGAAATTGAAAAAGAAACGTTCCGTAAGACAGTATCTCAAGGTAAATCGCGCAACTGTGACCATCTATTTCCATAATTGGCTGCAATCACAAATTACTTCGATTGGAAATGCAAGGTAGCAAGCCACTAGTATATTTCGAAGGGACAAGTAGCATCCAAGGGTTGTTACGCTTCAATAAGTCAAGCATCAGGGTCGCTTCTGCTTTCGACGGTCGGCCGTCTGGAATGCGGTAACTGGAGTTCCGGGTTCTGTCGCTTATACAGTCCAGTTGATGCCAGCCGAACCGTCCTCCAAAGTGTTAAACCCATCTGCCAAGGCTTCGCAACTGGTTGGTGACAAACGAACCGTCTTTTTCACGTGGTATCACATACACCAACGTGACGACCAGCACAACCACGCGCCAGGGCAGATAGTTTTCTGCTGTTCCCAGGTAAAAAAGCTCGCTCCACGTTTTTCGAATGTTCGATCAGGTGATGCTCACCGTCTTAGTGTATGCTTGCCTCCAAGTTCTCAATAGTCGTCATCATATTCATCCAGTTGAAATCGAATGACTTCCATAAGTTTTATCGACATGACTGAAGTGCAATTCCGTCACAGTTGTACTGTCTCTTCCGAAAGTACCTTTTCAGGACAAGTTTTTGTAACTGCTGCAACTTGTTCCTAGTGTTCGTTGGATTCCCCCACTCGACTCGAATTGGGCAGTTCGTCCTCTGTAGCTTTCTGGTAAGCTAGTAATGCTACTTAGCGTTCTCACGTCTACGGGTATGTGATCTTTGTGCGAGTGATAAAAATAATCCGACACGGAGTACAGAATGATCCGAGTCCGGGTGGTTTTCAAAAGCTGGCGGCAGTCTTTAACAGGGTGGCGCCGCCTCTGACGGACTGCTGCAGGATCAGATTGTGCCCGTGACTGGGGTGCGCACATTGGTCTCCAAGCCACACATATCTTCTTTCTATGTGGAAATGCGGCGCTGTAAATATGGAGACCGTTAGATGCAACACTTTCACTACCGTCAGTACGCTGTGTTCGGACACCAAACTTCACTCCACCGTTTATCATTCTTGAGAAAGACGACCTAGCTGAGAATTTAAATTCCCGATTAGTTGGATGGTGTCAGACTGTTTACTCTGTTTCAGAAGGTCGGTGAAGGCGTTGTAGACCTATCCGTTGTAGCTCACGTCAGTATAGTGAATACACCACACTTTTCTGATTTGCGTTGTACGTTGATCGGTGTGCTGAGTGTGGCAACGCACATGCAAGTGCTTACTGGGATCCAGTCGATCTGCTTTACAACTCTGCGGCTCCCACTCCATTTTGACCACAAGCTTCGGCTTTCGCATCACGGAGATCTTGAAAGAGAAGCGCATGGATGAAGAATTGTCTGTACTTTTCCATTTCTAGATGTCTATCACTTTCGGTTGTCGCGATGAAAACTCAAGATGGCCCAGACTGGCTCTTCGGATTTCAGCGGCGAACAGGGTCTTACGACTGGTATGCACAGAGTTGGCTCTTGCCTCGAGAGTAGGCGAAGCCAGCTCGCCCGTACCCGGTTGCCAGGCTGATAAGTACCTTGTGAGCACCGAGCGAGTGAGTGTGCCCTTAGGACGTACACGGTCACCAAATCGGACATATCGAGCGTCTGTCTGTTGGTATTGATTGTCCCACAAATGTCCATCCGGAAACAGCATCCGGAACCAAAACCATTTCACATTAATTCTAACTGAAAAGCTCGCACAGATGACATACGCCAAAACAGACCTAACCGTGTTAGGTTAGTGAGCAGCTCCAGCACACTAGGTAGCCACAGCCATGCTGGCTGGCACCGAGGTGTGCGCTCTTTTCAGGTCAAACCGCTCGGTCCCTTCATCTCAGTGTTCTGGCCATAACGATCGGTGGCACTTGACTGTGTTTGAAAGGCAACGCATGTCTGGGTACCAACATGCACCAAGGCTTGTTCACTGCGTTGATCCGGAGAGCTACACTGGCTAGGACTTCTGTCCTACCAGGTACAACCATGTCAGACAAGCCAGAGGAGAACAGTCAGACGAAAAGTTACACTCAAAGTTGTATATCTCACTACTGGCCGTGTGAGGATGCTTAGGTAGTGAGGCACATTCCTATGGGCATACAGCACTACCATTCTTGGGTGAAAGAAGAACGGGGTTAGAAAAGCTGCTCGGGAATATTCTGATCACCCAGTAATTTTCCGTAACTACCGGCAAAGTACCCAGTACGGTTGAAAAGCCTCTGTATCATCCAAAGGCCTGACAGCTTCGAACAAATCCAGTACGTGCAGCAGTGATCAGAATCAAACATTGACATCTTATGCACTGCCCTCATAGGCTAGGGCAACCTTTTACTGTCGAGTGAGTATGACTTTTGGGTGGGGTCTCTCAAGAAAACCCGGTTCCTTTTTGTCCTACAGGTAAAGCTACTGGGTCAGAGATTCAGAGTGGAGTCCCTCAAATCATCTCCTTCCACAACACAAACGGCCAGGTAGTGTCGGAAACTATCGTTGCGCTGACGGATCAGTCCACTCGTTTTCGCCTTCCTCCTGCTGCTAATTACCTTTTCTCCAAACCAAGACAACCAGTAAATATTGGCGATTTTGGCGCCCGAACTCTGAAAAAAAGTCGGTATGCTGCTCTGGCGAGCACTCTGTTGATTCTGGAACTAGGCATGTGCTGGGTCTCCGAAACGCGCCGTTGCTGCCCTCGCATTGTCCTGCACTTGAATGGGCCCTTAGATAATGCTATGAGTCGGCGGTACCTTCTTAATGTATTTGGTACCGATGAAGCCAAATCTTGCGGCATGGCTGCAGTGAGTATTGCACTGAGTTCTAAGGCAGAGTAAAAACCCACTCGATTGAATCCCAATGAATGTTTACTTGTGTGTCGTCAGACTTACCGCTTCAGTGAAATTTTGTCGGCATGGACCGGAAAGACATTGTCTATTTGTTATATCTAAATGTGCCCCAATGGGCAATAGCTCAAGTGCCGTCAACGATGCCATGTACAATGCCCTCTTTGACCTTGTGAGATAAACTGAGGATCCGGACACTGTTGTACTTGCTTTAGATATGAACACATCTCGTTCGTCCTGCTCCAGACGACACACGGCTGGAGGGCGTGTTCGTTGTTCATGCGTAAAGCACTGACAGTGCCGGTCGACTGCTACATTTATGCACATCTCACGGACTCTGTATGTTGAGTGATGCATTTTAGCGCAAATGACGGCGGTGCATCACGGGGAGACCACCCTGTGCAACTCAACCATTGATGCAAATTGGCCATATCGTCGTCGGCTGTCAGTAGCGCCACTCTATTAAAAACGTTCGTTTGTTCTGAAGTAATCACATTGACTTGGATTATGCCGTTGTCTGTTCCGCTTAGTTTTGTCTCATGAACAAACGTCGGCTGATTCCCCTGACTCCGAATACGACAGAGACTGTCGCGAACTGAAATGCAACCTGACAAAAGTTCTGCTCAAGGACAGTGAGGCTTATTTCTCTGAGCGAGCCAAAGAGGTAGGAAGGCACTTTTGGCGGGAAATAGCTGGATGCTGTTTCCCCCGGGTTTGTGGTTGCACCAGCCGTCGGTTAATTGCTAGTGAGACTATATGTGAGAAGGATGGCTCACGGATTTACAGTTTGCTGCAGTGACTTGGCAGAAGAGATGAACACTTTGATGACCAGTTCAGTTGATCTGATCTGACTCATTCAGCTGTGGCTGATGATGATGATTCCGACGATCCTCCGTCGGAAACGGAAGTGGTTTTCGAGGTCAGATTAGCGAAACGCAAGAAAGTCCTAAGTCCGAAACGTTTTCTCTAGCACGGTATGATGGTGGGAGAAATTTTTGTTTGACCTGAACACCCTTTTCCGCGTCACACGGAAGGCTGAAGAGACTTCACATGCTGATCAACATTCACCTGCGTTTTCAACGAGGTACGAGGACATCATGCAGCAACTACAGAGACACTAGCCCTGTTTCTATCACACCCAAGATAGTCACGCGTGTAATAATGCGGCGGTTTCTGGAACACAAAGAGAACGAGATAAGATAAGAACAGGCAGGCTTCCGGTCTGGTTGTGGGTTTATTGATCATACGTCCACTTTACTACAGACCTTTGAAAGTCGACTTTACTTTTTCTCGGCCAAGGGTCGCGTTATTTTCGGACCTTGGTACGCCCTCTGAAGCTGTCTCCATCGCAGAGGAGTCCCAGTGGCGCGCATCGGTTCGTTGAAGTTGTATGCCTGCTGTGAGTGCAGAGTGCGTTCTTATGGTCAGTTGTCTTGAGCTTTGTCCACTTCAAGTGACATTCGCAGGTGTGTCCGATTTTCCCTCACCTGTTTCAGTTTTGTAGTGGACGGTATTCTGGATGGAGCACTCAGGGGTTCCGAGGATCTCGGTAGTAAGCTAACTGATATTGAGCGATTTGACGGCACTGCTTTACTTGATTTTTACACGTAGGACATAAGATGCCGACCACGGTTGGTCAGTCACGTGATATGGCTGGTCTGCATGGTGTGTACTTTGGATATTCCAAGTCTAAGGTATTGTTGTGAGGTTGAGTTGACACCGACTCTGTGTGCGTTATTGGTGACAGGTTGATGGAGACTGTTGATCGGTTCAGGTACTTGGATGGTGTGATCTTGTCGGTTTGTAATGTTGTTGACGGTGACGGTACGTACTACGTTTCCCGACCTTCACCATCTGTGCAATCGCTGTGGCGTTCGACTATCGATTCAAAGGAAGAAATGCAAGGTTTATGCCTGTTACCTTTCGCTTTGTGGTGCAGAGGCTTCATCCATTTTTGTTGTTGGATATGTGTAGTGCTTGGGCATTCGATCGTCATTGACCGTGTCATTTAGGCTGTATGAAATAGGCACATTGCGTGTTCAATGTGACAGTTCACGGATACGTATTTGGGGAATGTGTGAGTTTGCAGCTGACCACTGAGTTAGTGAAGTGCACAGTGTTTGTTGGTTGGGTCACGTACTCCGCATGCTGACAGGACGTCTGCCGAACGGCGCATTGCTCATTGTGGCTGCTGCTGGTTGGAAGTTACCACATGGCGGCTAGACGATCTCGTGGTCCTGTATCATGTGGGTCTTGTTTGTTGATCTGTAGAATCGACTGACAATCGATACTGTTGAACTGGAGCAAGCAAAGGCCCGTAGAGTGAGCTTGTTTTCTCTCACTTCCGAGAGGTGCAAGTGAAGTGGGGAAGAGGCGAACTTAGCAAGCAATTCATAATATTCTTTCCTGGTTTCTTGTTCGTTCTCTTTGCGACGCACTGAATGTGAAGTGATTTTTATGATACGGGAGCGCGTGAGAAGAGGCTTGTATATTGTTTGACGTTATTGTTTACGAATATGAGTGGTGATTTCTCTGGATGTGGTGAAATCGTTCAATATCTTTGTACATGAACCTCGAGCTATTTATGGGATGAGGAGAATTTCTGAACCTAAATGGTAAGAGTGGGATGCGAATGTTTCACCGCAGACAGCTCTCAGGGCTCTGTTTCGTAGGTTTTTATGGCGAGTTCTTTGGTGTTGCCTCAGTAGATCTCCCAAGGCATCCGGTCTGCCTACATCCCGCCGCGGCTGGTTATTGGAATTGTTTGTACCGGGTTTGTGCTTTGTCAATGGTGTGTTGGTGGTCCAATTGAAGCTTTGGTGCAGAGTCAAATTCACTTAACCCCTAGAAAAGCGGTGTTGCGTTTCCGGGCTCTTCAGTTTACAGGTCTCTACTTCCACCAGCTGGAGCTATATGGTGAACGGACGTACTTTCCCTTATTCTGTCAGCCGTACGTGTGTTTGCGTACTCTTGGTTGTACTCAGCCAGCTCGGTGGTGTAGCATGAAGGGTTCCCATTAGGAAAAGCAAAGATTCACTTTATTGGGAACCGGACTGTGTGATGCCAGCCAACTTGGTGGAGAATTGCCAGACTTGCATTTTTGACTGTATTTAAGCAACCGTTTGATAGATATGACGTCGATCGTGATTGCAGAGCGTCTAGACGAATAGGTTCCCGTTAGTCGATGCGTAAACCGTTGGATTCCAGTGGTAGCGTAACCTTCTCTCAGACAGTAGAGTTCAGGTGCTGTGTGTGATCATTTGTGGGTTGTAGGTTGTATACATCTAGTATGTATAACGAAAAAACCACGTGGGATGGCAAACGAGTCAATGATTATGTAAAACAGAACAGAGCGAGCGAGAGGTGGGTGTAGGCATTATGCCGGCGCGTACGGGGATTCAGCACGAACGCCATGGACTTCTGTTCCTCGGCCTGTCAACCAAAGGTGTTTGTTGTCCTTTGGGCCTCAGTCAGGAATCAAGGAACGCCCAGACTGTCGTTTCCATTCCAAGTCACAACGCACAAACAAGGCATGGTATGGCAAGCAGTGGGTTGGCATTCGTAAGCTTTGACCAAGCCAACGAATCTATCCTTCCCGATGACATGTCGGCGAACTTCGTTGTTGATGACACAGTGTTCCCACCACAAGTCGCTAACGCTTTGGAGATACCGGTGTTTGAAAATAAATGCTACGTGAACATCCTCCGCGCGAATGGATCAGATTTTACAGCCACTCCTACAGTGTCGTTATACACCGGATCTTTCAAAGAACCTCAGCTCATGCCGGTACCACAGATAGCGTAGGCTAGCCGGACCTTATTTATACGATTTTTGATCTCACGAAGCGTTGTGCCTGCGGTGATGCAGCTCCTAAGGTTTATGAACTTCTGGAGTATCTCCATCGGCTCACCGTCAAGAATGAGGGCGGTTACAGAGCCCTATCAATCTTACAACAGCACGTTGCATTTGGAAGGTGCAAAAGCCATAGTAATCTGACGAACTGAAGCCCGTAATCTGTTTACAATGTTCCGATCACCCCATGAGCCCCTACAGATTAGACCATTGTCGTCTGCATACTCTGTCTTGAAGTCGCGTGCTCAAGAGAATTTTCGTACTTCCTTGTTCGTGGTCTGTCATGGCCTACTCTAGGATCTCGTCCGCTGCAAGGCTGAGTAGAAAAGTGGAGACTGAACAGTTTTGTCACACCCACCACTTGAAATGCTGAGGGTTGGCGACACGCTATTATGAACCATAACCTGGCCCTAGCTCTGACTGTAAATTACTCCATGCTGGCCTTCTATATATGAATGGCGGAGTTCAGGCATCTGGCGGAATGTGAATGTTATGTCAGCGACAAGCGGGCAATCAGCTAAGATTGAACAGAGAAGACTTTGTCCAACAACAGTGGTGTTGGAGCTAAAAATAGGAAAAAACTTTTAGTGAAACAGTCAGTTAGTGATGTGCATCAACGGGATGATAGTCCGTTCCATTCTTCCCGGTCACTTTGATTTGTTTGGGAAATGTTTCACAGAGAATGTTTCGGAGCTTATTACGAGGATGAACGATGATGTCTAGACTAGATGTACGCAATGTTCTAAGATTGAAGATGGCGGTTAAAAGGAGGTTCAAGGAGAGTGCTTCCAGGGATAAGTGCGAAAGTACTATCAGGCTTTTCTGTTCCTCAGGGTGTATGGACGAGTTCGTTGTTTTTCCAGCAGTGGTGTTGTGTGTTGTCTTTCGGTACTTTCAATATGAGACGCAAGAAGAGATTCCGCAGTTGTGACCTCTTATTGGACAGCATCGGTCTACAGTGCGGGTATGACATCAGGTTCGGGCTGATTCAAGCCTTGAGCTTCAGCATAGGAGTCAGAACTGATATTGCCATAGCAGTATACATCATCAGTGGTTGAATGCGCAATTTGCTCCTTCGGAACTAGGTGATGAGTTGCCACCGTGTCTTCTT
>QNGE01006156.1:0-34660 GCA_008508345.1 Paragonimus westermani | reverse complement strand
TCAAAAGCCGTCGCATTATAATACCCGTGAAGAGCTTACGCGTGAAAAGGACAAGGCCAATATCTCTGTCCTGACACGTTTTTCGAAAACGAAAATGAGTGAGTTGAACTGTCCCTCGAATTGCTCAGCTCGTCAGTCAGGTCGCCGTGTCAGGCAGTAAAGTCATGACAGTAGAAAGAGTGTATATCATAAACTACTGCTACTAGATTTACAAGGTGTAATCCAATTCTCACACCCAAACGTCTAGTCAAACTTGTGAACGATGGTTTATTATCATCAGCAATGTATCAGTGGTTGCCATTGATGATTAACTGCCATACAGCTATGATAAGAATTAACCCGAGTTTAGAAGTGGCAGAAATGGAAGATGGGATATAATTTTCCAGTGTCTAAATCCAGAAAACAAACCGGGCTACACGTGAGGGTAGGGAAGTAACAAGAGCAATTTTCAACGTTCCACTTTATCATTGGCATTTACACCACAAATAATTTAGTTCAGCTGCTGGATCGCCTCAGGAGTACACGGTTAACTGGGATCGGTGACTGGGTGAATATAAATACCCAATTCTGAATCATAAGGTAAGTTCAATTTGTTGGGTCATTTGCAATTGCAAGTGATTGTGCTTGAACGTTTAGGCGTGAAGGCTGGGCCACGTCTCCTGGTGCGCTCGTCTTATGAAACCATGGATTAGGATTCAGCATGCAGTTAGGACGTAGGTAAGGGCACCAAGTGAGCTGCAAAATGGGCGTCACTTTCAGTATGCATCAACGGGACGTGATCTGACCGAGGGGAGTAACTAAGTGTAGAGTTAAATTATAGAGATCAGAGGTCCCACCCACTCGATATTCAGCTATATAATGAACGCGACACGATACCGACCCATTTTGCCAAACAGCTACCAAGCGATTGCCATACAATCAGGTGGTGAATTCAATAAACGTGACCTTCGGTTAAACGGTTCACAGGAAGTTTACGGAACAGGGGAAGCTAAGAATGCAAACGCAAATCTAAATGTCTTCATCAGAGTAGAAAGAAGACATTGCGATATGTCAACATTTCATTTACTCTCATCAGTCGCAAACGTAAAACATGCCAGTTATGTACATCAAATAGTTAAAGACACACAGGGACTAGACACACATACAAGCACACCACTTATTACGTAATCATGACCATGACAACCCGGCCGGTTGTTTCAACCACTTCTGTGCACATAACGTCGGTCGGGAAGTTCGAATGAGCATCGCTTCGCAGAAAGCTAGTAACTTCGGATTTCGGTTGCGCAACAGTATCTCGAATGAGTTTAATGGGTCAACCTGATGACCTGTTGTCATGAGGTGTTTAGCAATCGATGACGTAGGATTTCGAGTAGTCAATGCACCAAGTTGGGGCTGGTGCGTCATCTGATGTTTCAACCGCTTTGGGATGTGTCCGGCGACTCGCTGTGCTAGTTGTCGGTCTGTTCTGCCTATGTAAACGTCACTGCAACTGCAAGTGGTACACAACATGGGAGACAGAACAGTGACAAAGTAATTTTGCGTTTGCGACGAACTGGTCCACTAGTGGTATGCAATAAGCGCAACTGAGCAGCCGCATACGTTCGAGCCAGAGCAGATTTTAATTTGTGCTCTATGTCGTTGGCTAGGTGATCACCCTTGAATGGCAAGAATAGGTAAACATCCTTCTTTTGAACCGTCAGTACAGGCTCAGTGCTCTTTTTCACCGTATTATGTGCATCAATGAATTTGTCGGGGTATCCAATTGTTAGTAAAGTTCGCCTCAACAACTCCTGTTCTGTCTTCAGAGTGTCCGGGGTACAAATACGTTTGTATGCAATAGGAACAAAACTGGAAAACTGCAGATATTGGCCACCCCAAGTTGCTTTGCGGTGAACTGAGCGTTGTAAAGTACCATCCGCACGTCTAGTAATAAGTACATCCAAAAAAGGCAAACTAGTGTTCGACTCCACTTCGTGAGATAAAGATAGGTTTGGGTGAATGTTATTGAGAAAGTTGAGGAACAAGTCAAAATGAATAGCGTCAGTAAAAATTAAAATATCGTCAACGTATCTTTTGTACAATAACGAATCAGCTATATAATCCGGGACTTGCCGCTCAATCATTCCTAAGATATCGGCTATTGTTGGGCCTAACGGACTACTCATAGCAATACCGGCTATCTGTTTGTATGTAAGTCCCTCAAAATTGATGTATATAACTGGCATGTTTTACGTTTGCGACTGATGAGAGTAGATGAAATGTTAACATCGCAATATGTCTTCTTTCTGCTCTGATGAAGTGTTTAAAGGGAACTCAGTGTTTCAAAAATCTAAATGTGTTGGATAGATTAAAAAGAAAGGACGAATCGGAAGATTGTTTCAGTTTCGGGGGGTCAGCAATAGAAAGATTGCGGAAGAGGGCTACGGAATGGTGAGCAGAAGGTACACAATCACTTTCTACCAAGCATACACCAATCGCATTGCAATATACAGCAACATCAACAGTGAGAGGTCAACAGCACCTTTACTCTGTCGCAATGATTCCGGTGATAAGACGGTGAGATAACCGGGTCTAGATGTAGCTGTTCAGTGGCCACCAGCGGAGTGGAACCCACGGGTTACAAATGACAGCCGAGGTAATCCTCTGCCAAACCACGGGGGAAGTGGTAATTTGGGTTGTAGGGAGGTGTGTGAGGTTACCTTCCTTCATTGTCGTGCTTCATTTTCTCAAAGGTCGAAGTCGATCAGCCGTATAACTTTGACGTACTACAGAGAAATTCATCTGTCCAATCAAGCACCTATTTCGTTAGCCCTAAAGAGCTACAAATGGAGTGACAAACGATGTGCTGAGTTAACTAAGATTTTGTTATCGATGTGTTAACCTGACAATCTACGAAACACATGATTACGAGCTTCTCTTATTGCTTTAAATGATTACATTAAGATACTGGAGGGAACCCGTGAACAAGAGCTCAATATTCCTAGTGTTTCAACAGAAACTAGCGCATTGGGCTACGAAACCAACACGATCACGCAATTCCTTGAAATCTGAAAGTTGTAGTGCGATACACATTGGAACTAATCAAATGCCTCTTTGACATTCCAGAATGATCAATGAACACGAGCTCACTGTTTGACATACCCCAATTCACCATGTTTCACAATCATCACGGTGTGAAGGATAGAGCACCCAAATACTCCAACATTTGTGACCTACGTTTTTGTTATTCAGTTCTTCAATCCGGGATTTCCGTTAATCGCGATCCGACGCACTCAGACTGCTTGCATTCAATTTGCATAATTTTGCGAACCATTGATCGTGGTAATAAACATTGTTTTCCAACTTACTTTTGGCAAGCTTCCCCTACTCGAATGAGGCAGGCGTAACCGAACAATACTGGTGCAATAGAACATACGTGAGGACGATCTCTTTAGTACAGAACGAACACGAGCAGAGACTAAATAAGTGAATATCGACACTTTCTCCAACGTTTATTCAGGCCAGCATAAGGTACCCACCCCATAGGCTAGTGGATCGGGACACTGCTCTGCGGTGAATGGGAATTGCACCACAAACATCCAACCGTTTGTCTTCAACACGTGGAGTCTTCTGGCAGGACGGTGCAACATGAAACAGTTCGACTGTTAGGAAGTCCCGATCCAAGGTGTAATACCTCCGGTGCTCCTTTTGTGCCATTCCGTCAAAATAGGTGTACAAGGCCTGGATCGTATCCTCATGCTATCTAGATGTTGCTTAGTTTACCTAGAGTACGGCAAGAAGTAAATCGGTTCAAAATACGTCAACAGAAGGTGCAGGTGCTCACTACTGCTAGTCCATTCAGGTTGAACATTTTTGAAGGGGTGCCTGAAATCGCCCACGCCAATAAAAAAAGTACCATTTTGATTAGAAGTCTACCATCAGCACACCAAGATCGTGGTCATTAACAACGCTGAACAAAGCCAAAACTGCACCGAAACTCAGATCAATCGCAGCATAGATTGTGGGATACCACGGCCTGGCTGCTAACGTCATTTTATACACGCGTGATTGTCTGATCACGGCAAACTGACAAAGGTCGAGGGCAAACCCGATGATCCATCATTTTCAGTGAGTGGGCAGGTCGACGAGGGTTAGCCACGCACATATGGCTTCGTGTTATTCCAAACACCCGGGGACAAACCTGAATCGGGTTCGCGAATGCACAATGACAGCACCGTCCACTAGTCACATGCTCGAGCTAAGTTCCTAACTGGGTTCTGATTACCCCCCAGTGTTACGTTACCACAAAAAACTCACAGTATGCACCGGAAACGTTTGTCTTTAAGTCGTGCACCAAAACACAACCACGTCCCAAAAAGTTTTGAGCACCGTCCAATTTCCTTAAAAGCGCTGAGAGTGAGGCAGAACATTAGGCCAGCAGTCACTGGGGGACCGAGATAGTGGCCACATTGTCTAAGAATGATCAGAACGCAGAAATCAGTGAACATGGCACCTAATACGAGCCACCAAAAATCTAGATGGGGATGACTTCGTCAGACTGAAAGATCTGACGGTTCCGCTGAGGACCGTGTAACCATACGTTCGTTTAGTGTCCTCAGATTTGAAAGCCTGGTTGCAGTCAATGACGTGTCAACATCCGATGAATGATATTGACTTGCTCGCAGCTATCCCGCCAGAATCAACATGATCTCCGTTTGAACGGATATAATCGGAACGACGCCTAAATCCGTCCGGTGAGTCCAAACAAAGACAAAACCTGTCGTGAGATGTACGCTGAGAAATCAGCACGACACCATAACAAATTTGAAGCCATGCAGCAGTAAACAAGGTTGAGTTGGTAATATGATGCGGATGGTATCCAGCGGAGCATCAACATTTCACGCATGAAAATCGCTTTTCCTTATAGACAGTGTGGATTCTGTGAACTTTCGTTTATTGGTCAGGAAGAACTACATGGCTCGAGGCTAGAATGGATACAAATATGGATAATAAAGAGCGCAACTTGTCATGTGTGACCTAGTGTCAGCTTTTTAACCTCCAACTTGTGACCAGCAAGCTCAAAACCAAACTATCAAATACGGTCTTGACCAGATTAAACCAACAACACAGCAGATACCAGCTCACATGCGGCATCGAACATGAGGGTGCGAACTGGAAGTAGTTCTCAGTACCGACACCGGCGGTGATTGGAAACTATTCATCATCCGTCAGATTCAACCTAACGGTTGAATGTCCGACGTGTGCACACGGTGTTCGCTGTCGTGTGACATACAGGCGAGACACTGGCAGACTGTCCAACCTAAATGAAGTCAGCCGCCGCAACGGGGCTGCCCCAGGGCTTAATTACAATGCGAATTTTATGAAACTAAAAAAATAAATTTCGATTCAAACGGTAAGGGAAAATATAATCAAGTGCTAGGAATTGGAATGAAACCTTGAATCGGTAATTATGCGCAGTGAAACTTAGCGACTGGGAAAGGCCCTTTCAGAAAAATGAGCAGTGAGAACCTGAACCCGGTCGTTTACACTTGTATGTTCATACTCTGCAGGACAAAATAACGGCATCCGATAGCATGGCTGGACACCAGCATCAGACATGGTAATCATCTGTATTCAAAATCGACAGAAAGAGAAACGAGGTTGCAGATGCGTGCACAGCCACGACACAACCGTTGACCTCTGGTGTTCTAGAGTGCACACACTCGAAAAGAAGGGCCGAATAGGACAGTAACGGTAAGTTTGGATAAAGTGAAGAAGAGTGTGAACGAAATCAAACGAAAAGCAAACCAGTAAATTAGATGAAAAGAGGAACCGTGATGAGCTGTGGCTAACGAGCCGGATGGATGTGGAAATGTTGACATGGAAATTTTGAAATAGGTTGAAACATGCACAAACAAAGAATGTACAAACCTAGACAATCGATCAATTGGACAGTCCGTCAATCAATCAAGCTCAGATTGGCTGGTATGGGACCCGATTTGCGGAAAATAAAATGATGCAATGAGTGGGTGGGGAAGGGGGATCGGTTGAGATGAGTGAAGAAAGAATTCGGTAGAAAAGCCATAGAAACGGCAGAGAAACTACCGGCCTGAAGTGATTCTTATTGACTCAAGGCGACGCTCACTGCTTTTCGTTGCTCTTCATTGAGTTGATTCACACAAGCTTCCACCAATGATGAGTTGGACTGCAGAAAAAGAGAAAGGATGAAATTAGCATCGAAAAGTGTGAACACTAGTTACATCATCCGGATAAAAGCACAACGCAACCATTAGATTGGCTAGTCTTGTAAGAAACGGCGCGAACCGGTAGAAAACCGAGGATGCTCGAAGGTTACTCATTAAAATCTTAAAGTAATCGTTGTTGGAACATAGGTAAAAGCAATGGTTCTTCCTCAAACAGACGATCGATCGCTACGCTCCCAAAGGACGAGCGCTACATAAAACAACCGCCAGAAGACTCACTGATATCAATAGAACCCTTTAGATGACCAAGCCACGTGTTCGTTTCAACTCTACTTTAGCGGTGTCCACACCCAAAATATAAAGTGCCTGTTACTTATGTAATGTCTACTTATGTCCACTCACTTGTTCCTGTGAAACCAGTTGCGTACAACCACCTAGCTTGGAACAATAGTGAAACTTCCAATGGGGTCACCGGCGTAACTACAAGGTATCTTGTTAATCTACATTATCAGCTTAGGCACTTCTTTTTAGGCAATTTACCGAATACCGAAATCGAAAGCTATGAGAGGCCCAGTTCCAGCCGCAGCGAAGGTGACTGGAATTCGGTCAAATACTCAAACTACATAGGTCCAGAAAGACCATGTTCAGGTCTTGCGATTACCATGACTCACTATCCATTTCATGATTGATCACACTGCCAGAGTTCCAGTCGCGCCATTATTTGAGCATAGTCGTTTCCACTTGTAATTATGAAGTGCTTCGCCTCGGTTAAACTCATTACTTGTTTTTGTTTCATTCACTCTGAGAGCACTGTTTCATTTACATATCATACACTCGTTTTGAATAAAAATAACCGCAAACGAGTTTGTTCACCACACTGCGCTTTGGATGGTTATATATATATATATATATATATATATATATATATATACAGATTAATCAAAAATAGGGTAGACACTGAGTGGTGAACGATTTATTGTGACGTTTCAAATCCACACTAGGATCCGTTATCAAACAAATACCTGAGCATACCTGAGCTGCAGACATTCTCGTTGATTAACCATATATATATATTAAAAGGGACGCTATAAGTACGCACGGAAAAAGCATGGAAAAAGCTAGTGATTCAAAACTCAGATCAATTCGATCTTTTCACAAATAAAACAGATTAATAACAAACCTGAATGTGGCGAAGTATGAATACACAGCGTTGATAGGCTGACAACTTTTCTCCGGCCGTATAGCCATTTTGTTGAGATCTGTGATCTCCAGAGGCGGTTGCAGATTTGGGTCTCGCACTGTCAGAGGAAGGGGTGTCGGAAAGTCCCCCAGTGGACATGGCCTCAGCGATAGCTCGCACAATTGTCGGCAGATTGGCATTGTCTGGTCCAAGGAGAGTGGCGTTGTTTGCTTCAAGCAAATCACAAAGATAGCCAAATACGTGTTCGGTTTCTACAGCATCGTCCCAAATTGGTAACCAACCGAGCCATTGGCCAATCAAAGCATCCACATTGCTGATGGCAGGCGAAAGGCAATTCGGTCGGTATTTCATAAACTGTAATTACGGACAACACATAACGGAAACCAGTAAGACGAAACCAGAAACAGAAAATCCACTTCCGTTTGCTAGCCATCTGACGTAACCCGCAATGATGCAGTGAACTGCCGAATAAAGAGCTTTTAGATGACCATCCTGTCAAATCTACACTTAGCCCTCTCCTGAGACACCAACAGCCTCTGGACTGTGAAATATACCTGTTAGTTCGCCAATTGACATGAGCAGCAACATGAATGAGAAGCAATGGAGTCGATCTGGACAGCAGAGTGTGTTAGTATCCGATGAAGTAACTTCACTCATCTATAATACCAGAATCTCGAAAATCTTCAGCAGTATATAAGACAAAATATCGAATTCAAGTTGACGGCCATCAGCCAGCGTTTGCAGAGGCAGTATGTTACATCTGAGACAACCAACAGTCCGAGCAATCTTACAAATACACAACAACCGTAATGAGACCATTAGGGCAAAGCAACGATTGAAAATATAGCCCAAGTTCAACATTTTGAACGTTACACAGCGGTTTTGATAACTGGCATATTTAGTTTGTAGTAAGCGCGACTGGACGTTAATATTGTGAACGACAACGATACACATATCAAATAAACTGTGAAAAATCTGGGCTAATCATCTTCCTATACATTTCCATCGTTGTTAGTCTCCCATCATCAGACCTAGTAAACGAATGGATTCCCGTTAATTCGTTACCGTCCAAATTAATCAAAAAATCACCCTAGTTGTACGAGACCTCGGATGGAGTGTGCCTTCCTACCAAAGTAAAAAAATAAGCGCTGAAACTAACAAATTCGGTTTAGGCAACATAAATCGCGAACCATTTACATACACTTGAATGTGTGTCGAAGGGAATTGACCAGACACTTACGGTGCACATAGAAACATGGAGCCACAACATCGTACGCAACCTTAAGCCTGCAGTTTTGCTTTGAAATTAAGCGACAAACAACACACGAAGTGTGTATTGAAATAAACTTGACGCTTAGGAGCATTCCAGTACAGAATGAGATTCACAGCAACAAATCGATAGACTGAAGTCAACTAACACAAGGCTGCTAAAAAGGCAACCTTGCAAAAACATTGCAGTAAACCGTGCATAGGCTGCCTGTTAAAATAGCCAAAGGTTATTTCGCCGGAAAAAGTAACGTGCTTTGCTCCGAAAGCACGTTCTTTGGAAGACTAAGTTGACGAAAGTTTGAGTTATCGGAAATAATCCTGTTGAACAGTCTTCGATATCGGCCCAGAACAACGCTCAAAGAATCCATAGGTTTACAACTTGGATCACATGACTGGCCATCGGAAGTAAACTAAGGCCAACACTGACAGTATGAGGTCAGCCATGTGATCCGAGTGACAGACAAGATAGTGCATGGCATTGACACTCACCAGTCCGAAATCAGTGTGGTGGATGTTAAGAAAAGACTGATAAAGCGAGCAATCAGAGCATCGGACGCGCGAAAAGCAACCTGTCAGTCAAAGAATCGAAAAACGAAAGAACGCTGGCGGTCACGCAAGATACCCGGAGACTCGTAAAATGATCGGAATGACAGATAATCACTGGGAGCAATCAACAGTAACCGGCTTACTTCAGCAGCTGTGCTAAGTGGGGTTTCTGATTAGCCAATTCTTATCAGCACCGTCTCACGCAGAAACAGTAAACACGTTTCACACGATAGACAATCCGGTTGTGTTAACTAACCAACATATCAATATCGAAACCTCCGCCTGGAGCGGACAATTAAGATTAACGAATGATAAGGAGCTCAGTAAGGTCAAGCTAAGTGGACTGATCCACCGATGTTTTTAGCGTTGGAGCGTAATCAGAAGACTGTGATTAGAAATCAAGACGTTATCTATTCAGAAGGGAAAATAGTGGTCACGGTCCAACAAACCTGGAACATAATCTGATGAAATGGCAAGAACAGAAGTTGATTTGGATCATGTTCAGTTCAGTCATAAGCTGAAGGTGGTATAACACGTTTTTTCGACAAACTATGAACTCAACTTCCAGGGCAGCTATGCACTCACGTAGAGAGGACAGACAATTTCTCAATCGTATGCGAACCACGAGACAGGGATGCTTCCTAGATTACCGTGATCGGTAAATTTCAGCTCGTGACCATTATGAGGCTAGCTGAAAGGAAAGATGATCAAGAACAGGCGAGTCGTCCCACCATCAGGGTTAACGATGTCTGAAAACAGAATGGATAAGTTCATACGGACTGACCGGGAGAAGGACAATGAGCAACTGAAGGCCAGGTGCGGTAGGACTAAGTAAAGGTGGACAATGATAAACTGATTGAAAAGACTGAAGAAAGCGTCAACTGTGACACAAGTGTAAAACAGGGTGACTCATGGGGATACTGTTTTTGTTTAATAGTTCGAAACAATGGAATTCTGTAACCTGTGCAAATTTGATCTCGGATGAATCAGCAATGAGCGGCTGAAAAGCACAACTGACCTTTGTGATTGTGCTGATGGCGTTCTCGGTACACAAATTATTCTCATCAGATTTCGAATCGGGTGCCTCAATCAGCTGAATCAATGGGGCGACAAAGTCGGGCAGGATTGTGTTGTATTCTGGTCCACCATGCATAGCTGCAACGCCGATTCCGTAAATGGCTGCTTGTCTCACATCTGGCTGTTGGTGGTGCACAGCCTGGACAAAAGTTGGCAAGAAGAACTGATGATATTGCCAACTTTGTGCACCACCGAATTCAATTACGTCGTCCCATAAACAAATACCCCACTGCAGATCGGACCACGGTCGATTTGGTTCCTACAGTACGTTAATAGGAATCAGTAAAAATACGGATTGACGGTTTATCGTCAATCGATTCGTGTGCATAAAATTAACAGACGTAAAAACTGAAAACGAAGTGCATACCAGAGAGTAGAAACTTACAAGTAGTTTGACACAAAAGACTATCAGCTGTTGGAAGAACGGAAGGGCTTCCTCACCAAACGTTACGAATACGGCATGCACCACGTCACACATCCTTGACAAGACATACTCGTCTTCATCCTTTTCCGTCAGCAAACGTTCCTCCTCAAATTCATCGTAATCTTCATCCTACAGCGAAAAACGAAGGTCTAAAAAGATAGTTGTACAAAACGAGGAAACTGCGACTGGTTGAGTAAGTTGTAAGCTTTTACACAGTAGTCGTCATTGTCATACAAAGCCACATGCTGTTGTGCTGACCAACATTAGACAAGAACTGCAGCACTCGACTTCGAATCAGCCGTAATTCATTCTCGGACACTGGTGAAAAAAAATCTGCCAAAACGACAGAAGTCAACACGGTGGTGGTTTGAAAAACAAGCAAGTGTTTTTGATGCACTAAGCAAATTTCCGCTAAACAAGTTATTACGGTATTCTCTCCCAACACGGTCCGTGGTCTATGTGGATGCGACAACAGGTGGCACAATTTTACCCTAAATGAACAGTAAACATAGTCGAGTTCTGACGATTACTGTTAGGGTCTCAGCATCTTAGTGTGCTACAGATTTTTTAGAAATAGGTAAACCATCATGAAGTTCTCGTGGTTTGTTGAGACGATTACAAAACAATCGCACAGCAGCGACAGATCATACGTGAAGTCAAAGAATAATACACATAGGCGGTTCGAAAAAAAGGTGGAAAACAGATGATGAACTAGAGAGTGTTACGCCATCCCGTTGTCTTTACCGTGTAACCGCATGATTACATACCAGTGTCAAAATGCCCCGGCATATACAAGGACGAGACAACGAATCAAACCCACACAGCTCTTGACTAGGTAAGCTGAAAAAATTCACACAAGGCATCTGTGTCCGATCAGCCAGCAGCTTAACCATATACTGCTTCTGATGGTTGTCTCCATAGGACATAGGATCTAATCAGGTAACCCGGACCGAAGCAAGAACAACTGTGATTGTGGAGCAAGAATGTCTGACAGGAAGTGCTGTAGTAACCGAATCTCAATCTCAGCAAAAAATCAACGACCGTAAAAGTGGATCATAAGTAATCTGCCAACAATATAAATGGCAAATGTGGCCCGAAAGCTGTGGAATTTCAAAACACACCAACGATCGCCAATAGATTGCAATGGGCAAAACGAGTGAGTTTTGCACATAATTCAAGAAAGACGAGAACCGTTATGCGGTGAGAGTTTTAGTGACGGTGTCGGAACCGGCTACAAACGAAGATTCACAGAAACGCGTCACCTAAGATGACCCCAAACGTCGAACGGCCCAAGATGTGCCCAAGAGACGTACATTTAGCCGGACCCCTCCATCAAAATTAACTTTGCACACACCACGTGGATGAATACAACGCACTTACCTGTCTCTTGGCCAAACGTTCATCGCTCTTCTCAAAATGTTCATGGAACAAATGATCTAAGAGACCACGGATATCTGTCAGCTGCTCAGTGGTTATGCAAGTCTTGCCGACGGCTTCGATGGAGCCGGCCAATGCTAACAAGTGATCTGCGACGACATCGCGTTCTGGTTCATTGGTGACAGCACGGATGAGACCTTTGTGAACTCGGGCCCAGGCTGGGGCCACCGCATCTGGTTGGCGTGTTTTCAAACTACTTAGTAGATAGGACAGACACTCAGCGGCCGCGCTACGAACCTGCCAGATGTGGAGGGAGCCAAGGTAGAGAAATGAATAACCGAAATGGTAACAGGGAGCGCGCGACAGAACAGTTGGTTGAAAGGGAGTTCAAACAATATGTACATCAACGCGCTGACTAAACAAGGTGATGTCTGTGCACCGGCGTTACTCACTGATTTTGCTGGTGTTGAACCTCGACTAACGAAAAAGAGCTGTGATGGTTTCGTTAGACATTTCTTAGCTCAACGCGAGGGACACATCCAGTATCAGTCAATCCCAAACCGTACACAAGACTTCAAAAATCTCCGACATACTGGTTGAGTAGAGATAAGTGGGACTTTGCAACCCGTAATTAGTCTATTCAATCAGATAAGTCAAAAACGGAAGTTTGGAAATGATTACGACATCCGTATTAGGCTGTCTACTGATTAAAACTTCGCCTGCGTTCATTCTAACGGTTTTAGAGTACAAAATAAATTACTCGTAAGTAGTTCCGTGGATTTGTTGATTACGAAGAGATACAAGATATTCCAGTATAAGTAGGATCCAAACCAGCGGTAGGAAACGCAACCTGGGACTGACTGACTGGGTTACTTAGCCACGTTGACAGCCCGGATTAACATCAGGACTTCACTTATTCAACAAAACACTGCTACTGATGTCTACCAAAGGATCTGAGATGAACTCCCGAAATAAATTTTTCTCGAACGATTAACACTGGTACCCACTAGCGCTACAAACTGGAAGTGAAATTGTGTTGGCACATGGTGGACGACAAGTGAACAGATGAACGAATAAAAAACAAACCGCTCACGGTTATTTGTGCTTATTCAATCATACAATGATTTGTTTGACTACATTGCGATCTAACGGATGCATTCAACGTACTAAAACCTCACATCCCTCGGGTAATCAAAAAGTACTACACTTGAGGATGCGTTATTTCCAATGATAGGATGCTGTTGAGACCGTTGGTAAGTAATACCCTTCAATAAAAAATTATCTGAACTGAATGTCTGCCTAGAGCAGACCCAGCCATTGCATGTTAACGTGCCAGATATGTGATAACAGAAAATCGAGTCAGCATTGGACAAAAATACACAAAGTAACGACAGTTGTTAGATGTCTGATGAGTGTGAATAAAACCATGTTCGTTCAGAGTCGTGGTAAGCCGATACCCTTGGCATACGGACGTGTATCTTTGGTGCACAAGTTGGAAAACCTTAACCATGCTACTCGCTCTATCACCTGTAGCAGACTGAAGTCAGTTTTAGGGTGACGATAGACAGTACCTTTTCGTTGCGGATTTAGTCGAGCCTTAGCACTCACGAAAAGCGCTCTCACTCATGTACGTTGCTTACGCCATTCATCTGCGAGTTCGATGCAAAAATCCCTCACATTCTGTGTAGGTTGCCAAGGCCAAATACAAGCTACTAACAAGTCTGGTGATGCACATTCTTTTTACAGATCTGCATTAACGGTGAAGCCTACAGATGCTAACCAGGTAGGTTTGATCGTGCTAAATTCCCCTGCTATCTGACTGACGATTCACAGTCTACGATGGTCTACAGGTTCTGCTCGTGTCGCTAGTCAGTGCCCTCCACCACAACAATACCAACAGAGCCGACTTGCGTTGGCGTGTTCCGTTGCCACTCAAATCAAGATAGCTCCACCACTGCTGATCCTACAGAATTCGTAAGTCGTTTGCAGCACGTCATGTTCAAAGTGACTTACCAAACACGATGACTGCCATAAAAAAGCACTTCAGTATCTTAACAAACTTCCTGATGTTTCCTATGTGCTGTTTCACCATGGTAAGCTCCGACATTATCTACAACCAACGTATGACTTCCCTGTGAGCTGTTTCGTGAGGTAACAAACCTGCTTCGCACACGGTGCCTCCGGGTTTTGTAGCCTTGTTAGTAAGTCGCGTCATCCATTCCGAAAAAGCCGTGTGCTACGTGCAACTGAGTTCAGATCAGTTTCATCGGTTGCTGTGAAGGACCGCAAAAATAAGACTCAGTGTTTATTTTTGTCTGCCCAACATTGGGTAAATGTAGTGGGCCTTCACGTTTCACTGCTTCAGTGGCCACTCTGCTGGCGTGTTCTGCAATCGGATTGTGTCTGTGCCATTATTAGGTTTACACCACGAGTTAAATCTTACAGGCTGTGGGAGCAGGCACGATCCGGTCACGTATCTGCGGTCCAATGTAATTCACGCGCACATCCCAAAGCAGCACCGAACCTACGTGAGTTTACTGCGATCAAGTCGGTGGAGCAAGGGGAGCGAACGACTCATACTAGTCATCTCGCTCAGTGGATTAGCCAGCAGGGCAAAACGGGACTGAGAACATCGAATATAGATGTGGACACGTCTACGTAACCGGAACGTCCGGGCAAGCACCGGGACAATGAAACTGAGGTCCAATAACACCAGTACTGTTTGGGTCAAAGTTACATTCGTCAGCAACCACCACCTGACCGAATGATCTAGAACAGCCCCATAGACAAGTCGACAAAAAATAGTAATCATGACGGCAAACAAGACAATTTGGCACGACAGGAGATCTCACTACTTCCGATAATAATGAATATAGTAAATCTGACGAGGAGCAAGATAAAACGTACCTCATCGAACAACGAAGAGCAGGTCCTCCTTAAGGTCATGAAGAGCATAGCGCAATAAACAGGTGGCTGTTGATCATTCAACCATCTGGTCAACACTGTTTGCCAGCAAACAGTGTCAGTCTACGTCCCATGGTAGTTAATCAAGATAAACCATAGCAAACACGACGCAGCAACTGGTTAATTGCAGCAACATCAGAACAAACCACTATATCCCGCGCTTCTGTCCCGAAAAAACTAATCAGACAATGGAGCGGATCTGCTTTATTTGTTGGAAAATTCGCAAATGATCCACTGATTCAGTTTTTGTAACTTTTGAGGAGCTTTTGACAAAAACGGAACTAATTTCCAGAGCACATTTAGTTAATTTTTATAGACAGAACCCCATGCTTTATATCCAATGTTCCCTGCTGCAAATTGCAGTAGTGTAAAGCGATTCTGTCTAGGCTGAAAACATCTTTATCATCAGAGTCGCTCAGTATTTTAGGTAGCCGTAGTCAGAATATGTTTACGTCTCGAGCAGGTATGCCTGATTTCGCCACGAACATGAGGATAGATTTGAAAATTGGTAAAAGATGAACTCCTCGCATGAGGTTAGATCATGCCTGCCTCTGTATGCTGTGAACCAATTACCCGGAGTCTCGAACCTTTCAACTTGAGGCAGGTGGGCAAAATACATTGCCCTGTGGCACGCAATGCTCTCTACCATAGCAAGGTCACCAAGTTTTTCGCGAATACGTGTGAACCATTGAACTGTCTTTGGTGACATAAAACTTTGAATTAACTTTAACATGGTACCTTTTAGATAATGCCCCATTGTTCATTCCTTGTTTAATTAATCTTTCATTTCCAATTTTTTCAAACTACCGGGTAAATTGATCACATTGCCCTGTTTCAAAAGCCTTTTAAGAATGTCCGTTTTGTCACCGATTAACAGTTGCTCTTCGCATAACTGAAAACGTTGGTTCATGCTGCCAAGAAGCCTAAAGTTGTGATTCACTAACTGAATCCACTCAGTCACGCGCCATTTGATATACCCTGGAAATTACCAACAAGGGTACGCGGTAGCGGTGTCAGCGTCAGACCATTTGATTGGACGAGATTAATTCACGCCGGCTTGTCAGCTATACGCTAGCTGCCATCTATCACAACGTCCATTGCATAGCGAATTCGTACACGCGTTTAGGAGAAAAGTGGGAGCACATTGCAATGCACCAACTTTTAAGCCGGTATGTAGATAAAAACATAAGATAGGATCGGCACAGGCGAAAGGGGTGGATGTGAAAACGAAGCAGGCTGAATGTATCTGTAATCAACCAATACCACCTGCTTAAAGATTCATACAAACCTTTGTGCAAACAAGCGCTGAATCAGGCCAGAGTAGGGCGTATACACTCTCGCCAAATGTGAACAGCAATTTTTACTACAGTTCATAAGCTACGACCAGAAGCAAGACGACTAACCACGGGATACAGAATATGAAGAATAGCGACCTTCCCACGTGTGAAATGCAAGGATTAATGCAGGCGGCTGATTTGTGATGATCGTTGAGAAAAACCGCCTGCTTTCAGTGTACACAAGTGTCAGTACAATTGGGACCTTGGTAAAGTAAACAACACTGAAAATGATGTTTGAAACCCATTAAACAACATAACGAAAAATAGTCAAGGAATGTTATGGGGGACGCGAACGAGCATGTCGGAGTTTTTGAAGTACATGTGACGAAAAGAGCGCACATAAATACCTCACAAAATAGAAAATATCATGTGGAGGTTGCATACATTATTCAAAATAGAGACCGGAACAACCAGCTGACAAAATACTGTTCACCCACGGTAACACTTCGACAAAACCGGCGCATTTGCTCAATATCTACGGCCTATTTGTCATGATACCTATGTGCGTGCAGACTGTCTACATGTTGATTATCTTTTCCCAGATGGTTCGGACTGTGGAACTACCGATAATCGCCAAAGGAATCTACTAAAATGTTTCATGTATACCTACTTCTAAATGGAGACTATATTGAACAGCGATTTGCGTCTCACTGTGCGTCTGAGTGTCGTTGAGTGTTCGGCCAGAAGTCTACGCTGCACATTGAATTCTCGCTTAGCGTATATCCCTTTATCTCGATAAACACCGGCATAAAGGATTCGTTGCCCTACAGAAATGAGGTCGAGTTCCGCGTACTAATCAGTTCAATCCGTCGCTCGGTTGTCAAGGCGTGCGCGATGACTTGGGTCATAGATGCATAGATGCTCCTAAGTTCCGCTTGAAAAGCCCGACCCGATCGTGTTCACAAACACCGTCAGATTAATGGTAACCATGACGGATGGGGTGACATGGCGAGCAGTGCTCTATTACCACTAAATTACGCTGAATTCACTAGGTATGGATTACATCTACACCAAGGTCAATGGCGCACGTGATATGAATTTGTGCATTAAATGGCCGATTTTATATATCGTATATTAATATACATAGTATATGGATGTATTGTATATATTGACACCGCACTCTACAGATGAAAAAAGTTGCATTTTTTTGCAATACGTAAAGAAAAATTTATTATCGTACGCTACTGAAAGGCTACTGACACTTGATATCTCGTGGCCATGTTCAAAAGGACAAAAATGGCAAATAGGTCAATATTCGAGTTGAACAAACTAACGAAAAAATAGCGACTGGCCGGTAGCTTTCGGTCTAGTAAAAGTACCGAACAGCGTGCAATACCAGCAGGAAAACAGGAACGTATGCAACCATCAGCGGCAATGAATAGGAACGCTAAGCGACGACAAGCTCAGTTTTCATTTTAATTACCAAACTTGGAGCATCACATGAGTGATAATTTACAATCAGCGTATTGACGGATGCATGCGACTTACATAGGTCTGACGCATCTGAATCGCCTGAATGAGAGGCAACCTCAACGGAGGTTCACTAATTGCACAAGATTTAGTGGCTGTTCTTGGTTTACACAGGCTGCTCCATCGCCCGATGCAGTCCGACGAACAAACAAGAAACAAGATGAGATTATGTTGCCGTACACGAATCTGAGGGCAGACCGAATGCTAATGTAAGACCATAAAACAAAGGCACAGCTGATAAAAGACGAGAGCCCTAACAGTGGACAGAATACAATTACTGATTCAAAGGTGATCAGTATTTATGCCCTCATTTCGCATTCCGTCAAATTTGAAGTCACAGATACATAGCCTTTAACAAATGTGGGTGACGGCCATCATTTCTCCTAAGGACGAATCAATGTTTGGTTGCGTAAGTTTATCTGAAAAGGTGGATGTGGCCACGTAACACAGTGGATAACACGTGAGGGGAGTGCTCGTCCGGCTGTTTAAGACCAGACAAAAGGTAACAAGGGTTCGAACTGCTCGTTGTTAATTACAATGGTTAACCATCACGAGCCCGAAGACTACAAAACGCGGCATGCCTTAGTGGGCATGTGATATAAATTAAAGTTAGGAGGGACTGAATGATCAGGTAGGATTGCGAAAAACTACGACCACGTAACTGTCTATCTGCTAATCAAGTCAAGAACACTCTTACACCTGCGTGCATCTAAATTGAATAATCACACCCCCGTGACAAAATCTGCCTGAGGAGGCCATTCAGCAACTTACCTCATCGTTGAAGTAGAAATCCAATAAGGGGATTGTTATGTCGAGAACCTGTTGACAGTATGGTGCGAAGCTTTCTTTCATTTCCCGTGCGTAGCAGACCAACATTTGACAGGCCGTGGCCTTATCTTCTAAACCACTAGAAGACAAACATTTTCGCTTAGGTTAATTGAAAAATGGGCAACGTATGGCTGCACTGCAACCTCATAAAAAAGTCGGGGCGATAATACAAAAAATAGGTTTTATAAATCAAGAGACCAGACGTTACACACTTTTAATCGTATCGCGATATGAAGATAGACGAAGTTAGAATTCCTCAGTCTCATTGCGGTTGCAACCTGCCCAGGAGAGCTCAGTACGAATGGCTTGGTGCCGATAAAGCCTGAACGGACAATACGCAGTCTGCATCACAAATAAAACAAGAGTATTGCACTAACGAGACCGTTACAGGTATTTTAACTGTTCGAAGAAAATTTCTGTTTCAACACTTGGATTACCGAAGTTATCAACTGGAGGCGCCAAAGAACGGGTTTATTTGTGCAAAGGTACTTAAGCATGGATTATTGACGACTTTAGAAAAGAAAAGAGTCAACCGAATTCGAAAATACATTCGTAAAATCTGACTGGTTAAGCAACATCCAATCAGCGTAATACGGCAAACAAACACGTGTGGGTGGGAGGAAAATGCCACAGTTTTGAAACAGAAAAGTCAACTTTTGTGTGGCTTGTGTTTACCCACTCTAATACCTCTTCTTTCAAGGCAATCTTTGTATGCCCGAAGTGTGAGAGTGATTTAGAACGGGCGAATCGGCGGTCGCTTGCGATCCTGCCGATAGCTTGGTAAAAAAAAGAACGTAGTTGACATCCAGCTACCTTCGTTGCCATCGGGATTCTTCTGAAGAGTGAGTCCTGCCCGAACACTGATTATTTCAGTCCGTTTACATGGTACACCCGTGACAACTTCATCCCCGTAGACCACACTTCCGTGTCGTTGGGGTATTTGCTGAGGGAACCTAGTTTGTAAATACAATTTTTGTGAGCTCAGATGTGTGCGACCTACCGCCGTGTTACCTTCGGAACGGTTTTGTCAATGCTGTATTAATGATAAACGCTAACGATGCAGTGATTCGATCGACCTGAAGGAGTGATCAGTCTTTGCTGAATGCAGCTTCTGCGAGGGACACCTGAGAAATTACAGCCGGTTTGCAGTGCGTCAGAGGTCTCTATCAAAATTTCGCAGGAAGTCATCATCCCATTGGCTCTTGCGGAACCCGCCTGAAGGTGTCCATAAGTCACAACGCTTGACCGAGTATGGAACGATGGCACTTCTGCGAGAAAATGCGGTAAGAAGCTGTGACACAGCATGCGCGTTGGTGTCCGTCATTTAAATTGGCCAGATAGCTGTCGCAGACATAAAATGGTGGGCTCCGATGCGTCGTAGAATCACAACTTCCGGCCATCTGTAAACGTCCACGACGATGCGGAAATTCCATAGCCCCACTAAATTCTCGTGAAAATATGGTCATGGATTTGTTAGGACCACTGAAGATTAGAGCGGTGTTAGCCTGGTGGTTCCGAAATTAACGAGCAATTCAAACATGTGTGAGCCAGTCTTCCCGGTTCGTCATCTACTCCCATCCATGGCCATCAATTCGGCGCACAGTACCTTTGAAGGTAGCGTTGTGCAAGTCGCTGGGACATTGCCACTAGTTTGCAATCGAGTGTAAAGATACATCCAAATGCGTTCAAGACAATGTGAGTGGTTGGATGAACTGCCGGCTCGGCAACCGTTCCTCAGACACGCCTCGAAACAATGGTGTTGTCGGAAGCAATCTCCAGTTAACTAGGGGAAACGAGGGTGGACGTTATGACGTACTTTTCTCTTCCTGTAAAAACGACGTAGTCGAGATCTAACTAAAAAGTGCACCACACATTCTGCCTGTGTGAGGTTTGATCTTTGGCCTTCCGCAAAATGACTGTATAGTGATGGTCTTTTTGCGTCCAGCTTGCCAGAACGTGCTTCCAAAACGAACAAAGTAGTACAAAATGCCAGTCACAACATTGTTAGCAAGGTACAGAAGGCTTCAAAGGTGATCGTTCGGTCTGAATATATCACTGAAACTTGACCCTTCTGGTTGCGTAACCTGCATCGCGAGTGCCGACGGTTGTTTCTGGGAACATTTAATTATACCAGTACCGTTTTCAAGCTTTAACCTTTGATATTCAGCAGCGATTGTCTGGGGACTCATGTAAGGATCTACATTCATCATGCTGAAGGATGACATATCGGTTTCAGAGGTGGAGAACCAAACGGTTAAGTTGGTCAGTTGTCATTAACTGCAGCTTGAACCGTTCACATTCATAGCTGATGATTTACAGCTTAACCAGAAGGTATTGTGGCCGCAGCTCACCTCAAGAGTGACGTGAAGTATCCTAGGTGTTACTAAAAAGCTTGAAAATTAGTGAAGGGAGAGTAAACGGAAAGACCAGAAATGGTATGAATGCACACACGTTATTGACTGCGCCGCATTATCACCTCGGATAGCATCTTTGGCCAGATATTTGAATGATGAGGAGGACCCTAGCTAGGCAAGCGACACCTACCAACTTTACGTAATAAAACAGTCACGGCTTTTATATTTCACGACTAAGTTGTCGCCTGACCACCACGCGGTCTTACCCAACTATCTGTTGACATTTTCGTCCCGAACAGACCACGCTTCCGAACCGCAAGACAAAACAGAACGCATAAAAGCATCACGCACCCTCCATTCCAGCGAGCGTCCTTCCGATGCCACGGATGACGCAGGTTGGCAAACGCAACTCGTGTCTTGGCTACCCTCGCTGATACCTCATCGGTAAAATTACAGGTTGACGAGATAGTAACACCTAAGTGCGTGAAGGTATCCAGGGCCACGAGCGGATTGCCTGCAATAAAGAACGTAGAAGTGCGAATGTCCCGGTCTTGAAGCAGCATTTCACACTTTGAATGTGTAAAGTGCATTCCATGCAAATTAGCTCGGCCATTCGTCTTGTTCAACATGGTCGGCACGTTCTTCGCGGAAGGGCGAAGCAAGACAATATCACCAGAATACTCCTGACAGGTCAACCGGGTGTTAGGAAGAAGCTCAACACCAAGCCTACTGGACTGCTCAGGCGCGCCTTTCAGAGTACTGTACATGACAAAACTGAAATGGACAGTGAAGATCAGACGTTCCAGACAAACACTACTAGAAGCGATGAGTGCAGAGACAATTGTCCATAAACCCTAACCCTGTTTACAAAGTGGGCTTACAGTAATCTCAACAGATCCATGTATTTACATGGGACTCTCCTGTAAAAAACAGTTCTAGAGGACGTTACGTGTAACCGATTAGAAAGCAGCCTTCAGGTCTAAAAATACCACGACCGGCCGTTGCCTGTAAGCGGGACGATGTGTCAAGATCCGCCGCAAAGTAAGAAGGTAATCAGCCCATTCCAGACTGTGTCAGAATCCTGTGTTCTCTACGTGTCCGATCTACCCTCGGCCTAGTGAGTCGATGTAGTATAGGACTAGTGAGTAATCAGGTTGATGTTCTTGTGGTTGCCACACCCTTTGGGCCCCCCTTCTGAAAATGGGAATCATCGTTGATAAACACCAGTCACGAAGTACCCCTTCAGTATCTCGAACCGTTCGAAGGAGTTTCGTCAGTTCTGACATCAACTTCTCATCATCCATGAAAAGAAGAGAGCAGATTTAGTTCAGGAACCTTTGGCAGCATCCAAACAGCTGTCCGTTGGACCGTAAGCCGACATAACGAAAACAACACTTTTCTGATTTGCGTTGACAGATTTCACCCGATGTATTGAGTCTGACAGCACATAAGCGACTGTTCATTGGAATACAGTCGAACAAACACTGCTCTTGCTCTCGAACTCAGTGCGGTCCCTACTCCGGCTTAATCACGAGATTACGATTCGGAACTACCAGAAACCCTGAGGGAGAAGCGCTTGGACCGACAGTTATCTAAAGGTGAGCTCAAGTGAATAACGGTGCCAGACTCACTTCTCCGGCATACAGCACACACCAAGCTTCAGACTTCGGTTAGTACTTGTCAAAACAACCTGCTGGTCAACGTGTCGGAGAGTGCGGACACTGAAGGCGCTAAAGGTTAGTTGTCTAGGCTTTAGCAAATAATTAGCATCCGACGGAATAAGAAAGGCGAAGAAATTGGACGAGGGGAGCAAGCGAAGAAATCGCCATGGATTAGTACTATCACTGTTGGGAGAACTCCGACTGTCCAACGGTTGACGCTGACCGCCGGTTGAAAAACTTTCCGTATCATTCAAAAGCCTGATGTGGCTTTGAATATATCCACTGCGCGCAGCAAAGCCCAGAATCAGACATTAATATCCCATTCACTGAGCCCTGTGGATAGACATGCCCTTTGTTGTCAAGTGAGATGGACTCTTGAGCCATTAGCTTCATCTGTCACTGTTTGAACTGCCACTGCTGATTCTGGGTGAATGCCTGAACTTGCTTAAAAAGTGGGAGACGACATGTTTTGCTCGTAACTGACTGTCGTATTCACAAACTCGTGACGATACTGCAACCATTCCAAATGAAATTCCTACCGTCTGAACACATGGATACCCAATCCCGGAAATTCCTAGGTGTGGATAAAAACTAACGCAGAGAATGGGTTTATTCACCCTGTCTAAAACTGGCGCACAAGGGTAGTAATTTATAGGTTACAGGCGATTCTGACAAAAAGCGGAAGGCTCCAATGAAACCAGATTGGCTGGTCGGCGTTCAATCAGCATACCTGAATAAACACCGTATTGCAAGTTCGACTTTAGATATTAATCATGTGGAAAGGACTTTCTCAGGAAGAGGACCAACGATATCAAGCGTCCATCGGGTAAGGCAAAGGTTCCTGGAGTAGTGCTGGTGTGACGATAAACTACTACTTTGGCATTTCAGGCACTGTTTGGCCCAGTTACGAACATCCTTACGAATGCCGGGTGACTAGCTTGGTTGGGGCGCGTATGCTTGGGTGTGACAAAGAATGGAGGCGGCTAAAAACATCAAACCGGTGTGTGAAAAGGACAAACGGTCGCGATATACCGGTAGACATATCGCACGTAAGTGAATATTTTGACTGGGCGAACGGAATATCACGTAGTTTTAGAGAGGGGTTGACACGAAGTTGGTGAAGTTCTGGGTCATTAACCTAAGATTTCGCGAGGGAGAGTAAGTCGATAACGCTTGCGGATATTTGACCAACATCCGGACGAGATAAGGCGTCGGCAACAAAATTACTAGATCCGTCCACAAAACGGATGTTTATTGATTCAATCAATAGACAAGTAGTTAATGTGTAATGAAAATAACAGGTATGAACAATGGTACGTAACAAGTGATCAAACAATGTAACAGACTCTACAAAGGAAACGTCTCATGGTATAGATCTCGCTAAAATAACCGGCAATTATCAACCAACTATTCGAACTGAATATAACGCTAACGAATAGCTGACATGAAAACATACAAGAAAGGAGAGCGGATTCACCTGGTTCGAATGGCATAGTTCCTATCTTCACCTAGTTTCACCACTTGCCAGTCCACATCAGATTCTACGTTGTCTACCTCATCATTGTCCAGTATGCAAATTTCCGGCTTGATACACGCGGATCGGAGCACGTGAGGCATGACAACAGGAAGGTAACTTTCAAAGTCACGTCCAAGGAGCTTGCAGATTCGAGCCCAAGCGCTTATCATATAAGATGCCTTCAGATAGAGGAAAATGGATCATACAAGTATGTGGGAAATGGCCAGAATGAAAGTTTGTTGAACTGAAACAAAAATTAATGAGCATCAAACAAACTGAAAATCGTCACAAAATTATGTTACTAAAACCACTAGAGGAGATTCAATCAAACGTGACACCAATTAACCGTCATGTGTCCATTCACGCAAGCAAAACCCGTGAACAGTCGACATACATGACCAACTTTTACCTGCGGATCATCATCGTCGCCAGAGGCATCCGTGTCATTTTGGGTCTGAGTGCTCATGAGCAGATTCATTACGGGACCAACGTCTTGGATGAACTTTTCTTTCCCCACAGCCAACCCGATTAAACTAATGCATTCAATGGTCTTGCCGCGAAGCAGACGTAGGTCTTTGTGAACTGCATTTTCCATAATATACTTGAGAATTGGCATGAACCTGTAAACAGAGTGGAATAAATAACACGGACATTTCGCGAGACGTCACTCAACATATCGGGGCATCGGTGAAATACCAGCATTCATTCAAAAGAATGCCTACTCTGGATGGCCAACCGATTGTTCCAACCTGTCGGTATATAGAACAGTAGTGCAAGAAACTGTGAGATTAGAACAGTGCTGTTAGATTGGAGCACTGAACTCAGGTCAATATTAATAAGGTGTGATGATGCCAAGAAGGATTACTGTTGATTAATCAGAGTAAATTGGTCTCCGTACGGTGACATTTTGTGGCTATCTAGAGAACGAACACTCTATGACATAAAACAATACCGCGGGTACAGTGAAATAGAAGTCGATTTGTGATCTACATGAACAGCAGACAAAAGAAGTAACCATCTTTTCAGAAAATGGGATTTCATACATGTGCACTAAGCCAAACGAACGATGTATAACGGATTCAGAATACAATGCAGCAAGAAAGTTTGATCTTCGGACGGAATACAGCGAGGCACACTGATTTGTATAAATGTTACTTACCGGTCGTAATGAGGGGAGAATTTCTTTTCAGCAGCATCCGCAACAGAAGCCACAGTTGTCACAATTTGCATCAGAACCAATTTTCGACCACGCTCGACCATCTCATGAAGTTTGGCAGTCATGATTTGTTCTAACTTGGCGACTAGACCATCCAAGTAATTAACGAGTATATGCTGCACAGGACAGTGAAAGCTTTGAAGCGTCAGAGAGCAGTAAAGATGAAGACAAATGGAACGACCAGAACAGAAATAATAATCAGACGTACGGCTTAAATGTTCACCAGTCCTTTGAAGAAAGCCGAACTAATATGCACTGTTGGCCTCTCACTGAAACATAACACATCTGCGAGTGCCGTGGCACACTGATTTCATGTAATGACGACACTTTGCCCACAAGAATGGGTCAGGTTTTATGCATTGTATAATATTCATTCACAACGGCCATGAGCCTGAAAAGAAGATACTGTGGGTCGAAATGCCGTTAATCACAACGGCATGGAATTACCCAGAACAAAGATCAATAAAATAAAGCTAGACGGAGAAACTAGAAATGGCGTTGATGCAAGCACGCTACTAACTGAGACATACTGTCATTTTGGATAACGTCTCTAGCCAGCTGCTCAGTTCGGATATTCACCGTGGATCTGAGAAAATACACCACATGAGGCACACGGCATCCCAAGGTCAACCACACGTAACCATAGCTAACAACAATTGTGTACCCTCGTACCAGCAGTCAATGGGATGAACACATCGCTTGGTAAAATAAGACAGCGGACTATTTGTATGTTTCGAGCCGAAAGTTGGAAACACGGCATTAGCATAAAGACAAAAATGAATGGGCCTTACATTTTCAAAAAATATTGGCAACTGTAACGATGGGATATCTCCGAGTGCGATAGAGAAGTAAATTATCCTCCTATAAGGGATAGGGTAAAAGTAACCAGAACACGAATCTCAAATCGAACCTAACACACCATATGGTATTCACGAAATACGGACGTCACACATCCTCGAATCTCTTCTCCCATTAACGCTGCACTTATATACGAAGGCGTAGTGCAACAGTGGGATAGACCGGAGGATGACGTTAACACATACACCAGTCATAGACATCTGTCGTGTTTTTTTTTGTTTTTTGTTTGCTCGTTGCGTGTCTTACATATTTGTCTGGAGGTTTCAACATTCGTTCGAGACAACTGTACAGAGCTGATGGCCATCAAGACAATATACCTCTGGAGAACAGTTAGAATCGTCATAAGCAGAAATAGTTAATCCCATCAAATCCATCACAATACTTGCTTTAGAAGAGCACACACACACACACTATAACCAGTTGTCAATTCCGTGATCTCCTTCTGCATTTTTTGTTCCGCATTCCTAATATCGAAGTGGCGTGGTATTTATTGCTTTACTGTGTGGCCTAGAAAAGCCTTAAATTTTTCTCATATGATGCACAGATGTATCCGTTCAAGATATGGACGGATGGTTGGTTCGGTGCTTTATTTCGTTTAGCATACGCATACAGCTGATTAATTAGACGACGGCCATCGAAGTCACTGTTGAGAGAACGATAACTTCTGATAATTCCCGGTCGTNGTCAGTAGTGCGACATACAATCCTATGAGTGCAACTGCTTTTCGTCTGACTGCTCCCCTTTGGTCTGTCTGACAAGGTTGCACCTGAAAGGACCGGAGTCCTAGTTAGCATAGCCCGCCGGCTCAAAACAGCACACAAGCCCGACCACCTCGCCAAAGTAGCAGTCGATCGGGGAGACTGAAGAGGTACCTCGTGATTGGTGCCTATCAACAGTCATTCCAGTTTTCAGAATGTGAGCTCGAAGTCTATGTGTCACCCACAGATGCATCAGTTTGGTGTTCGTTGCGTCCAAGTTACTCACTGGCCTCATATTGTGTCATTTTGTCCTTCGTAGTACTCTTTCCTTCTAGGATATTCCACGTCACTGTTGAGGTGAGCGGCGACCCGAGCCACAGTACCTTTTGGTCAGGCTCATGGCTGTTTTGATGATGATGGCCATCGAAGTCATTGTACCAATAGTTGTGTATAAACGGTCGCGGTCACCTATAAGAAAATAAGCGAGTAATGTCAGCAACCGGTGTTAATCACGTTCCGAATAGCCCAGTCTGAGCGGACAGTACAAGTAACGCAGAATCCAGCGGTCACCATAGGTCACATGAGTCAAACGGATCGAGCACATTGAGGCCGAATAACGCAAATGCAACGCAAGCCACGCGACAAAAAAACGAGTCAAGTAACAACTTTAAAAAAAGTCAGTGAAACTGACTCGGTTGATTTACCACGGGTCTAGACTTGGAAAGCGAAAGCCAGTGCGTGAAACGAGCCCCATGGAACGAGGACACTGAAAAATTGAGCAGCTATCGGACATAGATGTGGATGGAAAACACTACAATTTTGGTCTACAGATGATCACTAAGTTATTATCAAAGTTAATTGAATGAAAGATGTAGAACAGTTTGAGAATCTGAACAACTGAGCACTTAGTACGCACACTAGCTTGAGTATCCTCTTAGATGATCAACTTACTTGAGGAACTTTCTCGCAAAAATTGACCAAAGCAGCTCCCGCGTTGGCTTGAACTCGGGGAACCGCATCGTCCAAAACTTGAACTAATGCGGGTAGAACCACACTATGATGAGACTTTTGCAATTTAGGACCAAAATCGGATGCCATTTGACCAATGGAATTGCAAGCGGCGTAGCGAACACGGGCATGTGGATCGGCCAGCCGCGGAACTACAGCGTCCAGAACAGAACCTAACATAGTTTCCATCAGTTTGCTACTGCCTTCGCTGCAAGCCGAAATGGCCATCAGACCGGCGTAACGTTGCTTCCAATCCGCTATAATGAAACGGTATGAGTGAATTAATAAAGAGACGACAGTTTAAAACGAAAATATTTAGTTTATCCCAGGAGATTAAGTGCAAAATACAATGAAAATATGCATGCAGTGAAGTCATTATCAAGCACCCACCATGCTGCAGCATGCCAGGAACGGTGCGTATGATCTCGTTCAGCACATGCTGACCACCGAGCGCGCACGAAAGGCGGTCTAGAGCTAGTTCAGCAGTGAGTGCGTTACTGCTTTCATCCTCCTCCTCTGTCGTGTCCGCCTCATCCCAGTCTGACTCATCCTCCATCTCGGTCATCATGTGAAGCAACGTGCCGACAAGTGACTGGACACAGGCAGCAGATTTCCGTACGCCTGCAGGAATATTTTCAGCAAGAGTGACCATCACTTCAAGAGCTAGATGCCGCTGTGGCTCAGCCAAATCTCCGTTTTGGAGAATCTAGTTTCCGAAAACAAATCGATGTTAAATGGTCGTTACTTGGCTAGTGTGAGAATATATAGATGTGGACATTAAATAAACAATTAACGAGTAAAATTTAAGGTAAACAGTGCTTGTCGACAGGAGCATGTAATTAGGATACAAGAAACGGTAGAGCACCAAAACTAAGTCACAACTGTCTTTCGGTATTGGTGCCCAAACCAGCTGAGGAAAATTCTCAGACGTGATGATGTGAGACGTTCACCAGTCAGAACGGATCATTTCGACAGATCGGGCCAAAGTGAAAGGTAACCATAGGGGGAGAGCAGTAGCCCGTAAACGGTAACATAATATTGGATTAAGTGATTTTACAGCCCTTCCGGAGGATCCTGGTTCAAACTAGGTTTCTGAGTCACACGGAGGCGAACGATACTCTACATGAAAGGATGTACTCCTAAAGCATCCCCGACCACCTGACTGATCACTTCTGACACGGTACTCAAAAGAGACGTACCTACCTTCACGTATCCCTGACAAATGGACGAAGCAGACCTGATCGAACTTAACCCAGATTGTGCATACAAGCGAAAATAAATTAAATTTATGCAGCCATTGGCCGGGTGGACGATAGAGACCAAAAAGCTAGAACCGTGAATGTATTAAGCCGTGTTACGTAGGTATCCAGGGAAGACCGGTTGAACGCTGTAGGGAGTAGCCTACATTCTCGAAATTGAATCATGCAACAACTCCTGAGAATGTCGTGTAAAAACAAGTTCATGAAATAGAGGGACATACCATGAATTAATATTGTTGTATACATCACACAAATTACCACTCTCTGAAACTGTACCTGAATTAGAAATTGCGTAGGACCCGCCGTGAAAATCCCTATGATGAATGTCACTAGAGTGCTTCAAGCGTGATAAGAAGGTTACAGATGGCAAGCCCGACTAGTCTCCATCCGGCGCTATTTAGCGTGCTGGGTGAAACGTAGATAATAGAGGACTGAAGCAAACAGATAGGAGCATCTGAAGTAACTCGGGAGTTGCAGTTGTCACCGTATACATGCAGTCGGTTACGAGTGAGCTAGCAGAAGTCCTCATACACATTTTACTGCGCGTTGCCCTGCAGACATAAGCAGGAAGTCCTAACCTTCCGCCGTCAAGACCCCAGTGCGAGAGGGTTCACAAAAGTGTCCACCCATTACACTGGGTTAAGACGGGTATAGACTATTATTCGCCATACCATACAGGCGATTTGGCCGCGTATACGGTTGATTCCGTCAATGATAATAACAATCTGGTGAGCAAATTCTCACGTCAAATTCCTCTCGCCACGTACTTGTTTCAAGAACATCACCCTGTCTTGCTGGTGCGTCCGGCGGACCGTCACAGACTCACACAAACCTTCCTTCGCACTGTGACAATACACCCGCTTTCTTCGCGATGTATACCCACTTGCGTGATATTCCGGATACTTCTTTGACCTCACTGCCGAAAGGCGATTTCCCTTTGGATTTCCCGTCATGCTCTTACATTAACTCATTGCAAAATAGAAAGGTATAATCGAGTGAATGAGATTGCGCGCCAGATCTTTGTGACCAAACTTCGGAAAGGAGTTAGGAGTGAAATGGCGTGACAGATCTCCGACGATGGTACTCAACTATCTGGCGTCAACAGCAGGCCAGGTGTCTACTGCGAGTTTTACTTAACACAGCTACATTCAGGTTTGGAAAATTGTCGTGCGAACCTGTGAGAGTGTGTGAGGTGTTCTTGTAATCTTCCCTATTTCAAGTGGTATGGTCGCATTTTATTGTCTGTGTACACTGGCAGTCAAAAAAAACAATAATCTGCGTTCCTCTGTGAGTATGCCTAAGGAATGATTATCTAGTGATAGCAAATAAACACCTCGCAAGTCATTTTGAAGTGAATCCACTTCACCACCAGTCTACATGGAACAAACCTTTAAGTGGAACTTACTTTACAACACAATTCCAAAGTGGCAGCCAAATAGGGACGCAAATACTTGTGTGCTGAGTCGGCAACGTCCACCAGAGCTTTTAGGAGAGTATCGTCGTCAGGATCGGCTTGGATTGCCGTAGATGTCGCCTGTTAGACGAAGATATGAAAAGAGTGGTGAGAAGAAAAACTGACGGTGACAAATTGGATATGAAAGCGTGGAGGGAACATTACCGGTTATATTGAAAACACAGGCCCAGTGTAGGCACTGAACAGATGCGTACAAATGAGTCACCAGTTTGGCGTACACAACTTAAGAAGAGTGAACAGTCGGGACATGAACTAGCGACTCTCGGCGACGGAGGTACAATTAAGCAATACAGTTGTTTTAACCATAAGAAAAACGTGGATCACAATCACAAATGAGTGACAAAATACTATCGCAGAGGTTTTCATTCATCCACTCGCGACGGTCATGAATCTGATTAGAAGGTGCCGCTGCTCACTGTACTGGTGAAGTGGGATATATCAGGAGCAAGAGTAGAATAAAGCAAGCAAGCCGATGGTTGTGGCATTTTGCCATCACACTTGGAGTTTCCAATCGGCGAACTGAGTGGCCACGGGGTCCTCAACCAGGCAGGCGACACTTGTCCACTTTACTCCACGAAACAGTCAGTCTCCATACTTCGCGACTGTGAATCATCACCCCGCAGTTTTACCTGCTTCCAGAATACGGATTATGCGACTCCATGTTTCGGTCTAAAAAGACCCCAATCGTCGACTGCCCATACAGGTAAAAGTGTGGTCAATACACCCTAGGCCAGATGGGAATTTTGCCCATACTCCAAGTACCTGACCTTCAATGGATTTAGAAAGCCGACGTAAAATAAAGCCGGTGAGCAACTTGGACATGACAGACAATAGATTGTTGATTCTGCAGTTGTCGAAGAGAATTCGAGCTCTTTTTTGAGGAATCGGAAAAAATGTTGGCGAACACTAAACATAAGGGGTCCCTTCAGTTTCTTAAACCGTCTGAAATTTAGTCACTTCTGATATAAACCTTCATCCACTATCCCTAAGGAAAAATCTAGTTCTGAAGCATTCAATAACTTAAGCTCGAGGGCCACCGTCGATTCATACGGAAGACCGTCAGGAAAGCAGTGACCGCTAATTTGACCTCGTCGTTTGTATGGTCCGGTTGAGAACATCTGAACCATTATCCAAAACGTTCGGCTCATTTGTTAGGTCTTCGTGACTGGCTGGCAAAAAGAGAGCCACTTTATGTAAATGTGACATTCATCATAACAACTTGCCGAATATCACAGCCACGAGTAAAAAACGGCATTTGAATAATCTCAGATAAAAGGCTCGTTCTCAGTCCTGATCATTCAGTCACGTGATGCTCACGGTCTTTGCGTAAGCACATACTCAGATTGCATCCAAATGTTCGTCGGTCGTTGCCAGATGAAATCGAACGGCGCTTGAACATAAGGTTCATCGACGTAAGGAAAACCCACTACTTAAACGACCACTAGCTCCTTCGGAACATACCTCTTCGCAGCAAATTCTCATAGCTGTGTTCGTTAGGTCTTCTCATCTGATTCGAACAGGGCAATTTGATCATCAGCGCCCCTGAGGAGTGCGCTTAACACTCTCTTCGAATGATAGTCGGTTACCTTGCATTTGACCTCATGGTCTACAGGAAAAACGTGTCTACAAATGTTCCGAATCAAGGTGGTTGCAAAACATCCCTTAGCAGAGGGGAGTTATCTTCACCTGGCTGCCACATAGACGATTTGTATTTACACTTCAGGTGCCTGAAGAAACCTATATGCGACGCCATGTCCCCTTCTGTATCGGAGTGCGGGACTTGAAACAGAGATCACGAGGTGCGGACAGCTACAGCGGTCCTTCACCACTGCCAGGACGTTGTGCTGACCTACTCGCCGGACAGTACGCACGCAAAAAACACAAATGTCAGCCGGTTGTCCTAGCTCTGAAGAAGGTAGAGGAACCCCAGTAGCTATAAACAACCTGCGATTAACTTTTTGACAGAAAGTATTTGGCAAGACGCAAAGAATTTTACTGAACCCCAGCATTCGCAACTGGTCGGTACCCACAACGCAAGGCCTAACTATCTAAGTCCGTGCAAATGTAAAGAGTGAACAAAAGGACCCATTTGACGACCACTACCGGATACCCGCTTCCTAACCTCTTCGTGACTTACTCGCTGGTGCCACTTGATACGAGCGATTGAACGCAGGCATCGGTGGAGAAATACCTGAAGGCAGTTCACGTCTTCCACCCTGAGCGGCCATGTTTCGTTGCGGTGAGATAATACAGCCCTCACTGTCGCCACATATACGTGACCCTCAAGCCTCGTAGAGACGCCTCTCTACTGTCAGAGACGTCCCACATTAGCAAATATCGCTGTAGCCTTAGAGATACGTGCCTTTATTCTCTACATCTCCGCCGTCGGCGTTGATGCAACTTCTCACGTAAACAAATCGGTCAACAGCCTTCGTAACTTCAATACCTAACATTAAATCTACGAAATCACAGCAGTCCCATAGGAGCACTTTGCACTCTGAGGTTACAAAACGTTCTGAAGAACTGAGCAGCAGAACAAATAGCGTCCAGCATTTTTCGCGTTATCGGAAAGCTGTCAGGCAGCAACAGCTTGTCGTCAGCATAACCAGGACTAGTCAGTCTTCCGAAAAATAGGAGGTCCACGTCGGCATCTTGTGAGTGTCGCAGTCTTTCATTAGTTCGTTCACAAGAGAAAACAAAAAAGGAGAAAATCGACGGTCTTCACGTACGCCGTTCTTGGTGCTGGAGCTGTCAGACAATTCACCGTAAACCCTAACCCGAGCTGAAGTATGGAAATAAGGCGCCCACAATACGTTCCAATAGTTGGTCGGTACACACCTGTATTCAAGCGACTCCAAAAGTGCAGATCGGTCCTTACAATCGAGCAGAATTCGGCAATAGGTAAAATTCCGATCAGTACATTCTTGTCCTGCCTGCTCATCCCTAGTGTTTGCTCCTAAGTCGCAGAGTCGACGAAGTGTAATGGAAGTCAGAGCCCTAGTAATGACTGGCGTTAATCGAGTTCCCCGATGGTTTTCGCAAGAGCCCCGGACTCCTTTCCTGAATATGAGGACAATTACAGAGTGATCCCAACAGACGGATGCCCTCTGCCGTCCACACAAGTTGAAACAACTGCCTCAAGGGATCCACTCATGACTCCCCTTTCTTTGCAGTGCCGGCACGAGATCTCGACCAGCAGCCCAATCAAGTTTAAGAACCAGAGTGCAATTGCGGACCTCACTCCCCGCGAGTGGTTCAAGATGTACTGATCAGAGGGTTACATTACAAGTTTATGGCGGTAACAAAATGGAAGCTCGAGGCCAGTTAAACCGACCCCCAAAGTATTCCGCACAGCGCTCTAACCCTCTGTACCTAAATGGAGGACTGAGCCACCTGTCTAGCCGACAGTCTCACTGATAGACGATCGTCTGGGACGGGTGACACGAATAAGCTTGAAGAATCTGCCAGTGTTCCCCGAGACAAAAGCGGTTCTCATTTCCTTTTCTCCACTAACCAAGCCTCACAATCGGCGACCAGACTAGGCTTCAGCCACTTAAGGATACCTCTCTTAAACTTTTTATATGAGCTACTAGAAATGTTTTGTCTTCCGTCAACAACTTCAGAGATTTCTCTGAGATCCAGTGTTTGTTCGACCCACGTGATAGCATGCCAAGTAAATTTGAAATGAGGACCCCGCTGTGATGGCACTGGATGCAGCCCATGTGGGCATGGTATCGGAACTGCTGACAGTTGTTATATTTCGTCATTTGTTTCATCCTTGAGTTGGTAATCTATTTGTTATCCATTTCAGCTGTCATGCGCTAATTGTTGGATGAATGAAGCCTATCATAAGGGCCTCCAACTCTTCAGTTTCTGACCCAAGATTGTTTGTGTGTGCCGTCGAATCTGATTGTTCACAACAATCTATTCGTCTGACAACT